>LD370067.1:24195-37001 GCA_001465055.1 Ptychodera flava
TACATACATACATACATACATACATACATACATACATACATACATACATACATACATACATACATACATACATACATACATACATACATACATACATACATAGTGGTTTTGAAAGTTATGAACGTTGAAAATTAAACCGAGCCTTTAAAATGTAGCCTGAACCATCATGTTCAATACTTATTATATAACCGCTTCAGTTATCGCCATGTTACCATAATTGTAAAAATATGCATGTTTGCTGCTTCCATGACCCTCGTTTGACCTTTTACGACGAAAGCAGCCGCAATGGAGATGTACTTACAATGCGACTAGGTTTGACGGAGATTTTGATCACAACATTTAGCATGCAGGTGCAATGTTATTCAGTACGTAATTACGGCGATATACAATGTTTATTGGGTGTTTCCGTCATGTATATGATCAAACTCCAATTTTCTGGTAAATGGCAAACCAGTCAAGCGAAGGCGCACGTCTTTCTCGCAAATGATAACGAATTAGACAGGGAACGATATGCAAGTCATATCCTAAAGGCGCAACGAAAACTGGAAGTTATCTGGTTTCTTACACCCGAAAGAGTCGGCTATCACTGGATAGTTACCTCAATGTGGCAGTTTTCTACGTCTTCCGACTTTGATGCGGTATACAGTGTTGCCTCCGGTCAAAAGACACTTAAGAAACCGTAGGCAATCCTTAATTGGCGATGTCGTGAAAGTTGTTCTCGTTTTCGCTGTCAACTCTGGTTTTTCAGTCCCCGGGCGAGAGTACATGATTTTATAATTCGGGGCGGGCATTGACGTCATCGGTAATTTCATTTGTTGAATAATAGGTTTGGATCGGTTTAGCTTAAGTCACGAGACAAAAAACACGAATTACAAACCTCGACAACCGTTGATGTTTATACTTGTACTTTACAGGCGTCTATGGGTTTCATATTTTCAATATCTTTATGACGTAAGCAAATTTAGCCTTTCTCTTGAAATTGTTTACTCTACTCTGAAGTAGTACGGATACTTTGGAAGATAAAATGGCTCTAAAATTGAATCAATGTTCGCTCATGACGAGATTTAGCTGATCGTTACGAGATGTGATCAACCACGCGTACGAGATTTGGCAGACGTACACGAGATTTCGCAGACCCCAACGAGATTTGGCTAACGCGCATGATATTCGGCTGGCCCCTGTGTTAAAAAGACATGATCAAACTGCACAAACGGCCGTTTGAATCTTATAAATTTTACTCAATGAAAAAAATATCATTTGGACAACTTATAGGCTTGTTGACTGATTTTTGCATGTTCGTTGTATAGTTTGCTCGTCACAATTTGATTATCAACAAACAGTTACTTTGCTACACAGTATGACTTTATGAGACATGATACAAGGAATAAAATCACTCGTACTTATATTTTCCTCACCATAATAAATGTTCTTTTTTCTCAATTGTTCGTTTGTATATTTCGTCTCCATCGTCATCTTCTAGTTTTTATTTATTTTGATTCTTAGCACATATTTTCCATTTGATTTTTGTGAAGGAGAAATGACCAAGACATGATAAATTTGCGTTTATGTTCCCTAAAACTGAGGTCAATATGTGCTTCCTCCAAAAATAGCCCCCGATTAGGCCAAAAAATGTGCTGTTTCGATAAACCGACCTACCCTATTTTTTACCTGCCAACCCTAGACATTTTTGAGCTACGTAAACATTGAAGAAAGAAAAAACCCGCAAAATCACGCGTTCGTTACCTCGCGTTTGGTTTTTGCTTGAACGAGGATGTCTTTTATGTTTTTATTCCTGTACATCTCCGCCAGGCCCAAGCTACCTGTGCCACTGAACACATACCCCATCAGGTCAACGGGTCAGGGCGCCGATACAACTTTTCCTTCATAAATAAAAACGGACTCGGGGTCTTGTACAGCGGGTTTACCATGCCATGAATACTTGATAGGCATTTATAAAAATGGGATCCAAAAACTGATTTCTTGGGAGGCGTTTTTTTTCTGTCTTTCGTACACTGTCATGTCGTGCCATCACGGTCCCTGGCCTGCCGCACAGAAGCAGTTAGGAAGGCGCGATCTACACGCACGCTCTTGCGAAAGTTCTTTGACCTTGTAAACCGGAGGGAAAACTATACCTGCGCAAGTCGCATTTCATTTCTTCTCTACCTAACGTTCAGGTCACAGGAGTATAATAATTTTGGACCAGTATAAGCGACCTTTCAAGTTTCAGAACTGGGAAAAATCGTGAATTCAATAATGTTCGCCAAATTTTTACCGAAAGGTCGTCTTTTATCACACGAACCCAAAATTTTGGGAAGGATTGAACGACTTCAGGGGGTTACTCACCCCAATGGGATAGCGTTGTCACTGTTGACTGCATTTACACTGATTCAGGTGTATTTCGGATTTTTCACGTCATGGTTTGAATACTCATTAGTCTTTGGCGTAAATAAAAGAGGCTAGGTGCACTGGACACGCGAAACTGACGACAATGGTTTTTTTCATCTCGCCGAATTTCCTTCCAGTGCAAAATAGGGATTAGTACCGGGGACACGTACATCGGTTTACATCAGCACCACACACAATCGTCCCACCATCTCACAAAATTCGGAATCAATATTACCTGATACAAAATATTTTAAGCCTATTAAGATAGGCTATGTTACTTCTTCGACTATCAAGAGAACGCACATTAAAGTTCTGTCCCAGAAGATACCTTTTTGTTGCATAATTTGTCCCGTCGATAGAATTTGGCTGGGGGCACAAGCGATTACAAGCACTGCGTGAAATTGCGAGATCTCGCGAGAGTCCAAAAGAAATCGCATTTTTCGTGTAAAATATGAAGTTTTAGCATCTAATTTGTGCACCACCGTGTTCTTGAACGTACAGAGAACGCGGGGACAAAAACCACATCCTTCTGAGATCTGGTTTTCGAGAACTGGGGCGACAGTGTGCAACCCGCGAACTTTTTATGATATAGTAGTAAATAGCAATAACCCCGGCCGCAGGAGAGTATACACTCGATTTTGGTACAATTCGCTCCCAAAGCAAGAGCCACTATATGTCGCGCATTGTATCAAAATCTCGTGTATACCCTCCTGCGGCCGGGGTTATTGCTTAAATATATATATATCAAATATATATACATATATTTGTATATACATATTTACATGAAAGTATATGTAAATTATATAACACAAACAAACACATATTACATATGTATACATGTCAATAGATAAATAAATAATAATAATAATTATTATTTATTAGTAATTTATTTCTAGCGCTCTGATTTGCGCATCGAGCACTGTAATTTCCCACGAGGACATCTGTATACTTCGAGATATATATATATATATATATATATATATATATATATATATATATATATATATATATATATATTTATATATATATATATATATATATATAGATATATATATATAATTATTGCTTCAAGTACAAAGTAATAATATGTTTCTTAAGTTTCATGGATCTAGCAACCATCAAACTTCTTTTACCCTTTACCCTCAGGACGCTTGCTTATTATGGGGTAGAGACGTAGCATTGTACCATAGTTCCAGGTGGTGTTAAAATTCGATAATTAATATTTGTTTTAATGACGACACTTTGTTCTTGAAGTAATTTCTTTAATTATTTATGACACTCTGCTTTTAGCATCGAGCACTATAATTTCCCACGATCCTTTCCTTCAAGTCGACATCGCTGCAATATTTACATGCGATAGTAAGCTTATATAGTCAACCGAAAGCAGAGGTCGTCCAGGTCAACAGCTGACCTTTCAAAAAATAAGACATCACCTTTAGGGATATGGTAACACAACTGCAGGGGTCGCTGTAGTGTCACACTGGTATAGGAAACACATGCCAGGCCCTAATTGAACATACGCGACTTGTACATTTTTCTTTGTAGTGTCATCCTCACTTCTGTCTAGTAACTTCGAAGCCAGGAATCTTTCAATAGTCTTCTTTCCGATACTCTTACTTTCGATGTAGAGGATATTTTATCTCAGTGACTTTGAGCCAAGGAACCTGCCTTGTTAATTTTTCAGCGAAGGGTAACAGTGTTTACACTTCGCAGCTACTTAAATAAAAAACAAACAAGTAAACAACGCAAAAAGTGCCACCAATCCTATTCCTAAGTATACATCTCTCGGGATAGTGCGCCTTCTCATTTATCGTGAAAGCTGTTCATTCCGAGGTCAAATTCTACGCTCGACTGCTTATATATCTTTCCATTATTATTAGTTTAACGTCGTTATCCAAAGCTCTTGATAAGATTACAATGTTGTTCGGAATTTCCCACTCGTCAAATTCTCCTTTATTGAATTTCGTTGCTTTGTAACTGCGCGAACAGATCCGTGAAGGATTACTCTCCGGAAAATATTACCGTTCTTGCCTGGTAAAAAACGACTAAAGTGCCAAACAATTATCGACATGAAATCTACCAAATCGTTTCCAAACAACATTCATCAAGTATTGTTTTGTCTGGTTTTCGTGAAATTAATGAATCGATGATATATTTCCCTAAGACTATTTATCAATATGTCTGAGTAATTACCATCCAATATTTATATATCCGACTATTAATCTTATTTTTAATCTACTAATGTAAATAAATTAACTACTGCGATGTGTATCTTTCTATCTTTAACACGATTGGAACAAATTTGGAATAATTGGATCTTCGTATTTTTCGTATTTCTCAAAAGTGTTAGGTGCCCTACAGCTGAATGTTGAAATAGTACAAATTACTCGTAACAAGTGTAAAACTTAAAAAGAAAAGCATATGAGTTTACATTCCCGTTAAACCGACATTATCCCAAATTATTTCCAATCGCGTTCTTTCTGTCTATTTGTCTATCTCTCTATACATGTATATTAATGGTTTCTATCTATATATCTATATGTCTCTCCTCTCTGTCTATTTGTCTGTCTATCTTTTAACGAGTCAGTCGCCTTGCCTTACAGTCGCTCTTAATACCTAGTATACTAATCCATCAAAGTTTAATTATACTTCAAGGATTTTCACGGATTTATCCCAGTGAAGATCTTGTCGACTTTGTCCACAAATCCAACTCTCAGTCATGTCTCTATCAATGTACTGGCGTTTTCTTCTCGTAAATGCCACTTGCCAACCATCCATCCGTCCATCCATCAATCCATAGAATTCGCATCAACACTTAATCTCTCAGAATTCAAAGGTACGATTCGAGATGCACTTGACACACCCGCGAATGATACACAAAACTTGCTTTGTCAGCCTTTTTTTTGCTATTCTGGGTAACATAAAAATATGTCTTTTCTCAGGAAACTACGGGGCCAGCGGTATAGAAGCGTTCAAATCTCTCGGCCTGGCAGCGGGGCTCTGCATCGCTACTGCTGACAAGATCTTCAGCAATTCCGAAGAGAGGGAGTTCGATCGAGTCATCCTGAACTTACAGAAGACAGCCTCAGCGGTCGTGGTAGCCTGCTTCTGCGAGGGTGAGACCGTCCGTGGATTGCTTGCCGCCAGTCAGAGATTGAATGCCTCTGGACAATTTGTCTTCATCGGCAGGTATGGCATTATCTACGACATTCAGCTGTTAGATAGATATATTATATATTATAGCCCAAACATGCATTGGGACTGTGTCCCCGAGGGTAGGTGACCATTTGCCCGACGTGAGGACAAACTGTCTCCTGCCTCGAGGGTACATAGTCCCTTGTATTGGCTATGTTTTTATTACATGCCTCTCTTACACAGTTTTCACTCAAAATATTTATGGTTATTTGCAACTGATAATCAAATGGTTTATTTCCATCTTAGACGAAAATCAGTTAAAAATGGAACGATATGCATCATCGAATGACGCAATGATATATTTAAACTGCTGTATTGCGATTTATCAATTTTTTAATGTAAAATTTTCCAAAAACCGGATTTCCTATGCAAAACACGAAATTTCAACATTTTTACATCCAAAATTTGTCAAGTTGAAAATAGTTCCGGTTCACTTACAGTCAAGTGATGACTATGCGGCCCGCGACGTCACCGACGAGTTACCATCGAATTCAGAGTACGCGCGACGTTCGATATACGAGGCATGTAATAAACATAGATACAAACATAGGTACATCCATCCCGCCATGCATATATATTTCCCACTGATATCTATCTGTCTATCCGTGTATGTATGTATGTATGTATGTATGTATGTATGTATGTATGTATGTATGTATGTATGTATGTATGTATGTATGAGAGAGAGAGTGAGAGAGAGGGGGGGAGGGAGGGAGGAACAGATAGAGAGAAGAAATAAACTGATTATAATAGTAATTAAATAAACCTGTGCAAATATCCTCCTAATATGAAAATCTGTGTATGATCACATTGCATCGAATGTCAAAGTGAAAGACTAATAAATCCATAAGTTTCATTGATCTGAGCGAATCAACCCACCGAGCGATGAAAAGCATTCTACGGCATTCA
The DNA here is from genome assembly GCA_001465055.1 of Ptychodera flava. Classification (NCBI taxonomy): domain Eukaryota; kingdom Metazoa; phylum Hemichordata; class Enteropneusta; family Ptychoderidae; genus Ptychodera; species Ptychodera flava. Next base: position 30,685 of record LD370067.1, read on the forward strand.
AATGCTACACTGTTTATTAAAACATAATTACCTCACATGTCGAAAACATTTTTGTACGTGCTAGTGTCTGTATCTATTACCACAGATGCTATTTTTATCACTTCTCGAGGCATCGTATTTCATAAACGTTACAAACTAATTACCTTGAGTAAGGAAAAACGTTCTTGCAATTTTTGCAGTCAAACTTTTTACATTTTTGTCGTGTTGTGTTAATGGTGGTCGGTTAAATATCCCCTTTCCCTCGTTCCAGCGACGGCTGGGCTGACAGGCACGAAGTGATAGTCGACTACGAATCGGAAGCCGTCGGTGGCGTCACCATCAAGCCAAAGTCCGCCTACTCGCCCGAGTTCGACAAGTACTACTTGTCGTTGGACCCCTTCAACAATACCAGAAACCCATGGTTTCGCGAGTTCTGGCAGCACAGGTTCGAGTGCCAGCTGAAGGGCCCGGATGCAGATGTGAGCTTTGATAAGCAGTGCACAGGTATGTGTAATGGCCTTTGAAAAGTGGCTCCGATGAAATTATAGGTCTGTGGCGCGTCAGCTAACGGCAGATGAGAAATGATTTATGGCGGATCTGTACTTATTACCAGGGATGGATTCGTGATAGCACACGGTGATAAATCTCCAGTATCCAACAGAAGTCTTTAAGTCACAGAACAACTACAGCGTGTGTTGCCGTCAGAAATCGTGATTTGGTGTATAGCCCTGACTTTTCGAGGGATTAAGCAAAATATCCAACGATTACTTTGTTTATTTGTGTTTGTACGTGTACCTCGTATACGCTTTACTGTTACATATATATGCTACATAGATACACACATAGATACACACATACATACATACATACATACATACATACATACATACATACATACATACATACATACATACATACATACATACATACATACATACATACATACATACATATATACTGACCGACTGACAGATAGACTGACAAACAGACAGAAAGTCAGAACGTATTTTTTAAAGGCCTGCGTTGGCGCCAGATTGTCTCATCAGAAAATTTACCCATAAGATTACAACTCCAATGGAAAACAAAAGGCTATCACACCTCCATAATCCTCTCACAGACTAAAACAAAGGGGATCCCAGAGATCGCCAAAAAGTGCCTTTATGTACATACTACACACTGCTTTCGGGCTTTTTCTAACAAACACTTCATAAAGAAAAGCAAAGAAAGGAACAAAATTCAAAATCTGCAATGTATCTAAAGGTAAAGTTATCAAGTTCTTGTAACATGAGGTAATCGTTCAGTAGGATAATCTATGTTTTGACAGCTTCAAAGTCACATGTCGCCGATATTTGCGTTTCAGAACGCCGCCAAATATAAGGAATACAATTCAGAAGCCTGTAGAACACAATATTGAGCGTCGTTTAATCGCTCGAGATGCAATTCTTTGATTCTGGTGAGCCAATCGATCCAGAGTTTTGATCGACCCTGGTGATTTTTAATCGAGCCCCCTGCTGACGTCACATATCGACCTCGCCCGAAGGCTCAGTTTTATTCCTCATGATTACGTCATCGCAAACCTTTTCACATTTGCTTGCACACTCCTACGTGTATTGATAAAACAGAATTCGACTAATGGGGACACTTTCCTCGCAAAGCCATGGCAAATTTGATTTGCAGTTACGTTACTTTAGAATATCGTCATTTTGACGTTAGTCAATGCTGTCTTCTGTTATAAAAATCATTACATAGACGACCAATGACCTAGCTCTCTGAATCTTTTGCTTATATTCGCAATGCTAGCAATTGCGTGCTTAATTTGAAACAATACAGTCAACTTCAATTTTGTCTCCACCATTCAAAAAAGTCCAAAAGGAAAATACTTACTATCACATGTTTTGCATTACTATTTTTGTACATTTTAAGCAAATATCTAGGAATTTATCTCTTAATATATATATATATATATATATATATATATATATATATATATATATATATATATATATATATATTATGGTTAGATAAGCATCAGAAATAAACAACTGTCGTTAATATTATATGACATTCTTCTGTGTGTAACAAACCAAGCAAAGCTGTTTCGCCATCTACGACCTAGTCAAGTTTCTCATGTTGTCTTTGGCCCATCTGTCATCTTCTTTCTACATTTCTGTGCCATCTTGATGTCTCTGTGTTTGTCACGGTCTTCATCGGTGTTAGGCAGCAGCCGTAAACTGTGTGTGTCACTCTTTTTTTTTTAATGTCCAAATCTCTTTGACCTTTTGTTCAATATTTTCTTTATATTATTCCAGCTCTAAACTCCTTTAAGTTCTTCTGTCTCTATGTGTCAGCTTGTCGATTCGTCTGTCCGTCTCTGTCTGTCTGTCTGTCTGTCTGTCTGTCTGTCTGTATGTCTGTCTGTCTGTGTTCTATGTCTGCGTCTCCCTCTATTTCCCTTTCTCTCTGGCTGTCTTTCTTTTTGTCTCGCATTCTGTACTTTCTGCACTATTCAACTCTCTCTTTCTCTCTCTGTCAAATTGCTTTCTATTGTTAATTCATATCATTTGGCAATATATTTCATGAAGTCGGCGTCTCTTAAATATTCATATAACATTACTACCCGTGCTTATCTATCAGGAAGAGAAGGTTTTGGTGTTTATTTACAGTTTGGCACGTCTCCATGCAGTTCCAAGTTTCATAAAACCTTACCCGCACTATTCTGTGGATTTTAAAATCTAAATACTAGCATTGCATTTAGCCTTTCCCTTTTTGTTTTGATTAGGATACGAGAACCTGTCTACAAACTATGTTCAGGACACCAAAATGGGGTTCATAATCGACGCCATTTACACAATGGCGCATGGCTTGCACAACATGTACAAGAAAATTTGTCCCACTCAGAAAAGCGGGCTGTGTCCTGCGATGGACCCCGTCGAGGGATCTACACTCCTGCAGTTTTTAAACAACGTCTCGTTTTATGGCTATTCGGGAGACCTGATTACGTTTGACAAAAACGGCGATCCTCCTGGAAGGTAAGCGAATCCCCAGTTGCCGTGTATCCATCTGCCAACCGCCTCTCCAAGTTCATTGAACCTTTTATGTTTGTATATCTTCAGTAGATACCCTGAATGTCAAGTGCACCAATATGCGCACTAGCATACCCGTTCGTTCGCGACTGCAGCCAGCTTATATCGCCAGGGTGTGCGAGTGATTCTAAAAGCGAATATTAATATGAATCACTTGTTCTCTTTTGTTTTGTTAAGCCCTTTTTGGATGCAGGTGTCTATTTATAGAGTTGTTCATGCACAACTTTCTTACTCCCTAAGGTAGTATGCACCTCGAAAGTGAAAGACTTAAACTTTTACTCTAACTTTCCTCAAGGAATCTTTCAATCATTCTCTTTCAAAATCAAGAATAAAAATAGGGGGTCACCGTGCAAATTTTGGTACTAGAGAAACAAATAACCCAAGATTTACCGATATTAGAAATTCAAAATGGCCGCCATCCCTAAGTTAACTCTATAGAGAAAAATCAAAATTTTCGATTTCCGAAAAACTAAACCAGTGAAAAGTTTTCTTACACCAAGAGCTTTAAAATGAACCCCAACATGTGGTATATCAGAAGAGAATTGTAAAAGTTTGAGAGTCCGAATGTCTGTCTCCGAGGTGCGTTCTACCTTGATTTAAATATTGATTTAAATATTAATTTAAAGTGTTCGCCAGGTATGCATGTAACAGTAATATAAAACATTAATAAACTCAAAATATTTACTTATCTATTTACTTATCCATAACATCCATAAAGCTTGCTAAGTATCCAACTGACCTATTTTTATACATGCATATATCACTAATAACTGCAACACACATATGAAGCGGAGATTCGCCTATGCCAATAATACTCATATATTTAATGTGTCTTGTAACTGGGGACAACCTTGCTCATTTCATGACCTCATATTACGTTGGCCAGGTACGACATATTTAATTTTCAACGCCTTGAGAACAACGATGCCGGCTACGTCAAGGTCGGTGAGTGGGGAGATGGCAACCTGGTGATTGATGACGACAACATGATGTGGAACCGAGGAAGAAGAGGGGTGGTGACCTCGCGCTGCAGTCCACCGTGCCCAAAAGGTCAAATCAAGGTAAAGTATTCAACAGTTGGTAAAAAATGGGTCATTATTTTTCTTTACACCAACATGACCTTAAGGTTCCATACAGTCCCTTTCAGTGGTTAAAGCCATCACTTGGATCATCCATCTATCTATCCATAGTATCTATCCATCTATCTATCTATCTGTCTGTCTATCTATCTATCTATCTATCTATCTATCTCTCTATCTGTCTACCTACCTACACATATATACATGTATATTCATATATATTATACTAATCATTTAATATGACAGGGATCCCTAGTGTAAAGTAGCGTCGAAATGATTGTCTACACTGAGGATTAGTTTATACAAACACATGTATCAGTTTGTTCACATATACATACGTCAAATGAGCATGTCGTTAGGTGAGAGAGAGAGAGAGAGAGAGAGAGAGCTTTCTTTACGAGTGCAATCGCTCTAGGTTTTCGTCGTCGGTACCATGCAATGTGTGTATGCAATGTGTGTATGTTTATAGAAGACGCTATTGTTTCAGAGATTTTAGAAGTGGAAGAAACGAGATCTTCGTGTTTCCTTTTGATTGAACGTCGTCCGTCAAGAGACGTGGATCGGCGACTGACTTGCAATCGAAAACAGTTATTAGCCGGCCCCTGGAGATGTCAAGTCTGATAACTTTAATCATGCGTAAACACAATTGTACTCTAACAACTCATCTAACCGCTAGTAAGTGGCTAGCAAGGAACGGCAATGTTTCCCGCCGCCAAATTGTTCTTTCCGCTAGATTACGCGGAGAACATCGTGTTTTGTACCTGATTTGATTGTTGTCTCACGGGGCCTATTCGTTCGTCCAATGTCCGAAGATGATGAATCTATCAGTGTCGTCATTACAGATCGACTCTGATACGAGTATCGCCTTTCCTTGCCGCGAATGTTTCCCGGAAACGTGAATTTGCTTTCTCTCCGAAGGGTGAATTTTAACCCTGCTAGCTTACAGGGACATTTCTCATCTGTGGAAAGTCGACTTATTGCCCTCTGTTCTGACAGACATCTGCTCCTTATGATGTGCCTGTCTTACACATTGAGTTCACTATACAGACTAATTCTGCACAGAAATGCTCATTTAAGGCATCTGTATGCGTATCATTATCCACATAAATAAATGTATCATCGATTCCACCTGTCTGCTTGCGCATACGAATGTGTTCTTGTATGTATGTATGTATGTATGTATGTATGTATGTATGTATGTATGTATGTATGTATGTATGTATGTATGTACGTACGTACGTACGTACGTACGTATGTATGTATGTATGTATGTATGTATGTATGTATGTGTGACGCGATTAAGTAAAACTGTTGCATTACACCCAGAATGTGGGCTTTTTATAATTTAGTATTGATGTGCAAATAATTATTTTACCTGTTACCATATATCTAGCAGAAAACGTCTTTTCTATACACTACTCACAGCGATTGTTAAAACTTTTATTTTGGATGGGTAAATGATCAATGGATGTACTCTTGGAACTTAGTAACTATTTAAGTTTTAAAGAGATATGGGACCCAGGAGACTAAAACTTAGAGACTGATTAGATTCCATGGTGCTCTTTCCGATCTCTGACACCACATGTAATGAGAGTTGAATTGTACCTACCGTGTTCCTAATCTGTGATTGTCGATGAAACATCCGCATCTGTTCCATTGGGGAACGTGGTCGACAGAGACTGGTGACCTTTTATCGTGGCAGCGCCTCTGTGTCGATTTGTGGAGAAAGGAACGACTTTTTTTGTCATTTTTCAACTGACTGAGCTGTTTCCCTGATAAAAGAGAGCATGTACTAGACAGCTCTACAAGTCTGGAGTGCAAAGGTCTAACAAAACAAACACAGAATCATTCTCCTATATTACCACTAAGATCATTATTGATATCACTTGTGATCAAAGTGAAAAAAACAGGAGTCTCTATGTGTGAAAATGTTTACGATCACAGTGCCTTAGACACTAGAAATCATCCCTGAGTATACAGCTTTTCTTTTAAAGGATGATTTTAAATCTCCATTAGTTGTGAAGTACAGTTTCTTGTACCACTCTCAAAATGACATTGTAATGCCTCATACTCATCTTGTAAACATATAAAAGTAATTCCCAATGTTGTTGAAAAGTGCCCGGACTAACAGAACAGGTCCAATAATCAGTACCATTCAAGGAAGGTAAATAATGTA
>LD370067.1:37011-48842 GCA_001465055.1 Ptychodera flava
CCCCCAAAAAAAATGAACAGTGTCGTCTTGAACCACTGCTTAGTGATGGTATAAGTGGTGGTACCAAAATAATTAATGTGCATATGTTGACACTGTGTGGTGTTGCAAGATTAATACTTGGTACTTCAGGACACTTGAGGCGGAGATGGAGGAAAGTGTACTCGTAATATCTAGACTAACATAACGACAATTTTACAACACTTTATACAGCTATAGCTCTCTCAACCGTATGAATTTCGTGTTTTCAACAGAATATCCAGAATAACCAGTGTTGTTGGGTATGCACACCCTGCAAGGAGAACGAGTACCTACTGAATGATTTCAAATGCGAGGCCTGTAGCAAAGGTTGGTGGCCAGACGAAAGTTTGACAGGTACGTTCGACAGAGACGTTAGGTTCTCGTTTTTTACCGCGACTTGAAGGTTAGACTACAGCTCCTGTAATAAGCTTAATGATTTTGCCCGAACCAACGAACCAATCTGATTTGAACAGGTCAGTTTTATGCGAATTTCCGAACTGGCACCACCTGAGCCTGGTGTCATTAAAAGATCATTTTGCAGATTCCTTATTTAAGAGGAGTGATTATATTTCAATTTTTTTCATATTTTGGGGCTACGAATGCGGGATTATGTTCAACCAGTCATTTCCTAATTGTCATCAGATATGACATTCCTTGCACATTCATGACCAACAGACTCATTATGCAGAGCCATGCCCTAAAACGCCCACCCCAACTTGGCACTAATCCTGGTCCCGGTCTATTTCGAGCCGGGCTTTAAACCACCTCTGTGACAGAAGTGCATCATGACGTATCTTTAAATTTTATGACTTAGACAAAACAAATTATAATAATTTTTTTGGTCGACAGGTTGCAAGAGGATAGCAGTTGAATACTCCAAGTGGGGAGATACTCAGTCTATAGTGGCTATTGTGTTTGCATGCATCGGAATAATTACTACAACATTCGTAACTGCAATATTCGTCAAGAACCATGATACACCATTGGTCAAAGCTTCCAGCAGAGAACTTTGCTATATTCTGCTGGCGGGAATATACATGTGCTATGGTATGACGTTTCCTCTGCTCGCCAAACCTTCAGTTCCAGTCTGCTACGTTCAGAGAATCTTCCTGGGCCTCTCGTTCTCCGTATGCTACGCCTCTCTGGCAACCAAGACCAATCGCATCGCCCGGATTCTCGCCGGAAGTAAGAAGAAGATCTGCACCAGGAAACCGAGGTTCATGTCTGCGACTGCGCAGGTGATCATCACCACTCTGATCATCTCCGTCGAACTCGGGATAATCATAGCAATGCTGGTTCTTCAACCGCCCGAAGCGGTGTACACCTACCCGTCCATCAAAAGAGTAAAACTCGAGTGTTTCACCAGTACTCTTAGCATGGTGGCCCCACTCGGCTTCGATATGTTCCTCATATGCATGTGCACTTTCTATGCTTTCAAGACTCGTAACGTTCCCGAGAACTTCAACGAGGCCAAGTTCATTGGCTTCACCATGTACACTACATGCATAATATGGCTGGCCTTTGTGCCCCTGTACCTTAGCAGCAACGAGATGCGAACGATTGTTGTCTGTTTCTCCGTCAGCCTGAGTGCGACTGTAGCCCTTGCGTGCCTCTTCTTTCAGAAGACATACATTATCCTGTTCAAACCGGAGAGAAACCGGCGGAGCTCCATGACAACGTCGACCCTAGTGCGCATGCACGTTGGTGATCCAAAACCACTCGGCAGTTTGAGCAGTCAAGATACGCCAAGGTTTGTAAGCTAACGATATTTAAAAAAATCTTGTCTAAATGAGAGTTTCCTACTTATGTTTCACAAAATTGATGAGAGCGATACAAGAGGTGTGACAAAGACAAACCTTATAGTTGACATACAACGAAGTCACTTGATTTCCCAAGGGAGCATGGCCTCGTAAGCGTCTCCAATTACCCTGAAAATTGATATCAATATTCAGCGCTTGGGGCAGAACTGCACTTGATTACAGGTGGCGCCCCCATGGGAGGATCGACGCAGCGCTTTGCAAGTAAAGGAACATCGATAAAAGGCCACATAGTGATGTAACGCACACAATTCATCCATGTTTTTTTAAAAACCTAACACTTAATTGAGATTTTTAACAGGTTGCTGTGTTCACGCTGATTCTGATAGTCTGTATGAGATTACAGACATAGTTACACAAGTGGATTGTTTTAACTGTGAAGCGAATGAAGTACCGTAATGAGTGAATATACTTTCAGAAATAACGACATTTTCGAGTGGCTTTGCTGTACTTGTCATTTAAGGTAGTATGCGCCTCACAAGTGAAAGACCTAAACTTTTGCTGAAACTTTCCTCAATAAAAATTTTAACCATTGTCTTACCAAATCAACAATAAAAATTTGGGATCACTGTGCAAAGTTTGGAACTAACGAAATAAATTACCCAACATTTTGCGATATTTGTAATTCAAAATGGCCGCCATCCCTGTATTAACTCTATGGGGAAAACTAAATTTTGGATTTTCGAAAAACTAAGTGAAAGTTTCTCTTTCTCTAAGAACTTTAAAATGAGCCCCCGCACTTGGTAGTTCAGAAAAGAACTGTAGAAATTTGAGAGTCCGAATATTTGTCACCGAGGGGTGATCTACCTTAAAAGGAGTGCTGAAAAATCACAAAATTTTGGCAGAGAGAAATCGCAAGTAGATCCGAAATCTTGCTGCTGGTTCTGATTGCAATAAACATACACAGCGTCAATGGTTTGATGTCTAACTGCTTTTGTTGTTATACTCTGATATTTATGTTACTGATATTAATGTTTTCAGGAGCCAGGCCGATAGCAGAGACTGGCTGATGGATAAAAGGTCTTCTGTTCGCAAACCTATGGTGATGGTGCATCCCTCCAGGCAGCACAATGGCCGATTCTCGGTGTTCGGCAGGTCGTTGAAAAGACGAAAGCAGAATAGCGGACAAGCCAGTCTAATGAGGGCGATAGAGAGGGATCTGGCATCGACGAGGTCGTCCCCACACAGGTACAGGTATTCACAGAGTGACGTTATTCCCTTGACAGATAGCGTCTCTAACAATAACGTTCAGGAGAGCGACATCGCCGAAGATGCAAATGAGTTGACGAAGATGATCCCAGAAAGCGAGCACGAAGAAGCCGATAGTGGCGATCAACAAATAAGTGTCGTCTCCGAGAAGGTACAAGTTTTCTACGAACAGCCAATGGAAGAATCGCCGAAGCGCAGCATTGACGGCATTCACTGCTCACTCGACGACGACAGCATTGAACTTAACTGTGACCAAGATTTCCAAGAGATCCACCTATCAGAACCCGCTTTGTTAGATGTGGACACAAATGATGGGGACCCTAGAAATTCCCTTGATGTCAGGGAGAGGACCGTTTCCATGGACTCAAGGTCCAGTCAGGGCAGTCAGAGACCTGCGACATCCAGGGCTAGCCTTAGTACAGGATCACGGTTGCAATCGTCACAAAGCAGCCTTGGAAGAATGAGCCAGGGAAGTTGCACTATCGCTGAAATAACAGAGGGGATACAGTCGAGCCAAAGTGGAACCTCCTCTTCGTCCTCCTGTAATAGAATAAATGCAAATGGCTCCGTTGTCACCGGGGCCCCGGAGCCGACAAAGAAAAAACTCAAGCGACTGAGGTCACTTAGTGATGGAGAGGTCGATAATCGCTCCCCGATGAACAAATCCCCTGAGTGCCCGTCCTTATCAAGGACTTGCAGTAAAAACAGCGATGATATACTTTCACTTGAAAACTGCTACTCGACGAGGAGCTATTCAGCGCCACATCCGGGCGAAGAAATGACATTTGTTAACAATAATCCGTATTCTTATTCCCGAGATGATTATGTGAGGCCAGTGGACAACTCACGGAAATCAGAGATCGGTAGAAACGACTCTCTCCGTGACCGTGAATCGTCTCCGAGTCCGCCATTGCTGAGCGGCCATTTTTCTATGTCCCTGTTCAGTGGCCAGAGGGCGCCCTCTAATTCTGAACTGAGGACTCGAAAAAGCGGAATGATGGACTATTTCATGTCGGCAAGCGAGGGAGTAGAACAACTGCCCGACATTCCGTCATCAAACGTTTGACAATTTTTGTAAATTTTGAAAACCGTAAATTGTTTAACTGCGGTTTTGTAGCCATTTTGTCTTTTCAGTGACCTTGCACTGAATATATGAGTAAACGATTATTATGGGATGTATGACGAGTGATCGCACGCCCTTGGCGATTAGTTTTACCGCTGAATATCAAATTTGCATTAGCTGTAACCTTTGATGCAATTTGAAACACTTTATTCCTACTCTCAAAATCATGCCACAGGGCTTTGAGTTCAAGATGTCAAATAACGTGTATCGACTAATGTTTTATAGACGTTGGAATTCATTTGCCGACAATAACATTGCATAATAGACATACTATTGCTCTTGCAAATGTAAGGCATTATGCTTACTATGCCCTGTATTTGAATGGGTAATTTATATTTTTTACTCAATTTACGGAGAAGGAGGAGATAAATTTTCAAAAGTTACAGCTATTGTCAATATAACTGATGCGTGTTTAGAAGTAATAAATCTGAGTAAACCTGAATCATCACATAAATTATTAAAATACTTGCTTGAAATGAGATAAGAAATTTGTATATTTATGTATCGACGATGCATGTACCTGGTGTCAGTGTACCGACTTTTAGGGCAAGGTGAGTGTTTAGCTATGACCGTGTCTTTTGTAACAATTTTTAAACGAGTTTTGGTGAGACTTTCTTTGTCTCATGTGTTTTTTGTACGATAATAGAAGTAATGTTATTAACTATATGTATATATACATATTGAATACCTTGACATAATATATATATATATATATATATATATATATATATATATATATATATATATATTTATGTATATATGAAGGCAGGTTAAGAGGTTGCAATTGGCCAAATGACAAGTAGTGTTTCGAGCCAAGAGTAATGTCCCAATATGATTGTGCTTTACCTTCCTTTCTATCGCGTGTCTTTTGATAATCAAAATTATTGCATATTCTGTTTAAAGCAAAACAGTCCTTGATTTGTGTAATCTTTAATATTGAAGGGCACAGCTTCTGCATTTCAAAGTCTTTGCGTATGTGATACCTGCCTTTCCAATGTTTATTTGGCTTGTAACTGAAAAGCTCCAAATAAATATGTGCATTGATTTGATGTATATCGAGGTATATGTTCAAACGAATTATCTGTAAATACTGTCTGTACGTTAATGTTTGGAACTCTACTTGCGGTTCAAACAACACAAGCATCCACGCACGCACGCACGCAAACACACCCACACATACCTACCTACCTACCTACATACATACATACATACATACATACATACATACATACATACATGCATACATACATACATACATACATACATACATACATACATACATACATACATACATACATACATACATACATACATATATACTCTCTAATATGTAAATTAATTCATTCCTTCTCCGCTGCTAATATTCAAAACCAGGCAGTTAGTTGAGAAGCACAAACTGTACTATTCGAGCAGATACTTGACATTCTTACATACATAAATCCACTTACTTGGTCAATATTTGGATGAAAGGCCTTCACGGGTAGGTAAGCTTTAACGCAGTCAAAAGCTTAGAGTGTTGCATTCCTTTTAGAAAATATTTAGCTACGAAACCACCGGGCACCTTTCCCTGATTGACGGGAACCAAAAGGCCGAAGAATTGCATGTATTAATCTGCTTTATTCCAGTGTGCATGTAGGGTCAATGGTACATGTCAATCCAAAGTGTAGAACATTGTCTGCTTTGTTGCTTCTTTTTTTTTGTTCAGTCGGATCTTTTCCAGTATGGTTGGATCCTTTGTGTGTGCTTTGTAGGAGGAAAACTAATCACGAAAACAGAAATAAAGACAGATAGTCTAACAATTATTGAACTTAGTGTGAAAAGTGACATGTTTAAGAAGGTAATTTAAATGTCTTTGCGAAATCTCCTTATCACTCTTGATGCATGTAACATCATCTATTGTCTTTCCTCCAGACCTATGTTTGAGCTACCGAACGGAACAATGGAACTTGATTTTCTTCATGCCTTTAACTTCGTCTTTCTTTTTCTACATCAAACATTTCACTTATCCCCGCATTTGAAGAATCGAGAAGCACCCTCAAGTTATATAGACATTTTGGCGCACTTACTGAACATAAGGCATATGCCCTGTTACCATGGTAGTTTTCCGAAATACAAATTAAGTAAGAGACTGGTAGTTACTGCGCCTTCACGGGGATATGGTCACAGTTGCCATGTCGTTTACACCCTTCGGTGACGGGTTTATGTCAGAATACCGGTTGCCGGTAGCACATGCCAAGCTTCATTAAACACTTCTTCCATCAGAATATTTGCAACCGCCGTAAAAAACAAACAAAATAGTACCGGTTGCTGAAAAACATAAGGAAACTTATGTTTATCTTACCGGTAGTGTTTTTCTACCCATAGCTTATATTTTTTTTCAACAGATGGTCAAGTGAAAACGCTACTTTTTATCCTTTTTTGTTTGGTTTACTCGAATTGCAATCGACACACTCAAAATTAACACCACATATCTAAATAAATATTTAATTTATATACTGTGTGTGCGATACGGAAACAATTTAATCACAAGCAGCCGCAAGGAAAATTTAGGCACCAAAAAGTATAATCATATAAATCAGCCCTAGTGAATATGCTCCGTGGATTCAAATATTCACAAAGAAATCTGAAGTAGATTTTTCAAACCTAGAGAGAAACTTACTCAGAAATTGACGATACAGTAGGTAAACATTGATCCAATCTCTAAATTCAGAGTGTAACATTCTTTCTAGAAGACATTTAGGGGCCGTCGATAATAAAAGCTGACGCACGACAAACGTAATTCTTTCGTTTAGGGGGGGGGGAGGGGGTAAAAGCTCATTTCGTTTTGTGTGCATCAAAATCGCATAAGAATTTTCGTCTATTGTTTTCGAAGTGCGACTTTGCAACGAGAACGCAATACTATCTTAGCGTTCATCGAGAACAGAATGACCACAAAATACGGAGACAGAAAAGACAACGAAAAGACATAAATTTGAAATAAAAACTTGTATGCTTTTTTACGTGAAACATGTACGTGAAACATTTTTCTACGTGCGAAATGCATTAAAATGTTCTGTGTCTTAAAAAGTGAAACGCGTAATGTGGAGGTTTATTAATTAATGTGCGCTTCCGGTATTTTTTCATGGGCGTGCGGATCGGAGAGGTGCGTGTGGGTTTGTCAGAAACGGCATCATAACGGCATCATATCTGTCTGATAATTAATTTCCATCATGAATTAGTTTTTTTTTATAGTTTGTGTCCCTCCTTTTTTCTGTACTTTTTGGTGTATGAGCTGGCTCTCGAAATAAATAAATAATAATAATGATAATAATAATACGAAATGGATTTCGCATAAGAATTTCGTTTTGAGGGGGGGGAGGGGTTTCAAGTAAAACGAAGGAATTACGTTTCTTGTGCGTCAGCTTTTATTATCGACGGCCCCAAATAATCGGGCTCCGACTCAATATTTTCCCAATATTAATAGAGACCAAAGAGGGCAATAATAGCGTAAGCAAAACTCTCACGCTCAAGTGAATTTGTAATGTTAATGACCCATACTGACCCCATGTCAATCCAAAGTACAGACAATTGTTTGTTTTGTTCTTTTGTTTTTGCATCCTGTCTAAACTCATCCCAACATCGATGGAACCTTTGGGGAGATTAGTTCACTGTCACAGGAGTGTTTTGATTAGCCACGAAGATGGTACCTGAGTTTGAGTTTTCTAACCTGAGCAAAGCTTTCTTAACTTGAGCTACAGATTTGACAGATTCGTGAGAACTTAGATTCAGCACCAAATACTGTTATTCAATGTCGGTGGAAACTTTGTTGACATAAGTTCTCTATCATGTTGAGTGTTTTGTCTACCCACAAAGTCAGTCCGTAAGGAAAGTAGCACGTGAGTTTTAAATGTTCCGACATGCAAAAATTCGCTTTTGGCAGCCAAACGTAACAAGGTCCGCCGGAGCGGTTCCCAAAATGGCCGAATTTTTTCGCTTTTCTCTCAAAATTCAAATAAATAATCTTGCTTTGTAGATTTAGCTTATATTCAGGCATATAATTGACAATTTTCGACATACAGCCACCTAGCAGGTCAATGTTTGGATGGAAAGCCTCCACGGATAGGTAACCTTTACGCCAGTCTAAAAAGTAAGAATGTTACATTCTTTCTACAAGACATTTAGTTTCGAAACAATCGGGCATCTTCCCCCATTTAATCGGGACCGAAAGCAGCAAAGCCTTGCATGCCAAAAACACCTTACTTTAGTGTAATTGTATGATCAATGACCCAGAGAAACCCTATAAGCTTCAGATTTGAAAGGTTGGTGAGATATAAGTTTTAGCTCCAAATATCATATTCAATGTCGGTGGAAACGTTGGTTATCTATAGTGGGCAGGGTACGTCGTAGCCGAGTTCTAGTTTACCGACAGGCAGAAAGTCTTGTTCAACTGAGAATAATATGTGAAAGACACGTGATAAAAAGCCGCTTCATGCTCCTATGGATATGTAAATTGAGGTGAGGAATAAGTGTCAGAAATTGTTGTTCTCACAAGAAAGCAGATGTGAGTACTCGGCCGTGTGAGGGCGTTTTGGGGAAACCCAAGGCAAAAAATAAGGCTCCGCTGGAGCGGGTAAACAATCCCCAAATGGGCGAATTTTACAGTTTTTTCTCTCGAAAGTCAAAAAAGTAAGCTTTCTAAGCATGTCAAGCTTATATTCAAGCATATCTTTTAATTTTTTTCGACATGAAACCACTGAGTAGGTCAATATTAGGATGAAAGGCCTTCACAGGTATAGGTAAGCTTGAATGCAGTCAAAAACTTAGAGTGTTGCATTCCTTTTAGAAGACATTCAACTACGACACCATCGGGCACCTTCCCCTAATCAATGGGTACCAAAAGGGCAAAGAATTGCATGTCGAAAACTCAACTCCATTACTCCAAGTAAATGTAGGGTCAATGACCCTGAGTGACCCCATGACAATCCAAAGTGTTTTTGTGCCCTGTCTGAACAATTTCCAGTACGGTTGGATGCTTTGTATCGATGAGTGAGTTCACTGTCATGCGGAGTGCTTTGGTTACCTAACGACGATAGTCCGTGAAGAAAGTAGTGCCTGATTTTGAGTTGTCTTTAAATTGAGTAATACTCTTGCCCAACTTGACTAAGTTGAGCTTCAGATTTGAAAGGTTGGTGAGAAATCGGTCGGTGGAAACTTAGTGGAGATTAGTTATTTCATTGTCTTGCCTAGTTTTCGAACATTGGAAAGTTCTTGTTTAACTGAGATTAACATGTGAAAGGCACGTGATGAAAAGCCGTTTCGTGCTCCTACGGATGTGTAAAGTGAGGTGAGGAGTTGGCATCAAGTAATATTGTCCTGTCAAGAAAGTAGAGTCGAGTACTCGTCCGTGTGCGGGCGTTCTTGGGCACATCAATCTCTCCCAAAGTCAATCGAAGTGCACAAAGGTGTCAAATTGACCGAATTTCCCCCCTTATACACTTGAAATGCAAATAAATAGACTTGCTTTGCATATTTAGCATATATTCAAGCATTGACCTTCCTCAACATATAGCCGCCTAGCAGGCCATTTTTGATGAAAAGCCTCCACACATAAACGTTAAACCAATAAAAAAACTGATAGTGATACATTCTTTCTTGAAGACATTTAGCTACCAAACAATCGGGCATCGCCTCCATGTTTACTCAAAATTAATCGGGACCAAAAGCAAAAATTGCAAGGTTAAACCTCTTTTATCTCAGTGCACTTCTACGATTAATGACCCTGAGTGATCCCATATCAATCCAAATTGCAGACAATTTTTTGTTTTATTTTTTTGCCATGTCTGAACTTTTTTTCCAATATCGGTGGAACCTTTCTGGAGATTAGCTCACTGCCATGCGGAGTGATTTGTTTGCCAACCTATCGGCACCGATATCAATATTTGCAAAACATTAATCGGGACCAAAAACGGCAAAATGGCATACTTAAAACTTGTACTTTAGTGAAATCGTTCGTTCAACGAGACACAATGTCGGTCCAAAGTGCAGACAATTGTTTCTTTTGCTTATTGTTTTTGCGCCCTCTCTGAACTTTTTTCCACTATCTGTGGAACCTTTGTGTGGATTACGTCACTCTCATGGGGAGTGCTTTGGTTACCCACGAAGATGGTCCATAACGAAGGCAGTACCTGACTAAAACTTTTCCAACCTAAGAAATACTTGCTTAACGTAAAATTTAGATTTGAAAGATTCGTGAGAAATCAGATTAAACCCCAATATGTTATTCAATGTCGCTGAAAACTTTGTTGACATAAATACTCTATCATGCGGAGTGATTTGGCTACTCACGAACATAGACCGTAAAGAAAGGATATTCCGGAAGGAAAGTATTATCTGAATTTAGCTTTTCGACATGAAGACAGTTTTATTTAACTTGAGTTTTAAAATTTGATAAAAACAGTTTTTACTCCTACGGATGTGTAAAGTGAGGTGACGAGTTAGCGTCAGGAAATGTAGTCCCTATCCAGTTGATCGCACAAGCTATGGCATATTGTATCGTGACGTCATTTTAGCAGGGTCGAAACAACTGCATGGTCAAAGTGAAAAACAGTGATTTCTCTCGACGGTGTTTTGCGTACCATACGTATCCAATCGTACATTGACTTAAGAGTTCAAAATTGTTAAGAAAAGTGATTAAAATGATCGGGATGTCATGGAAGAGACAGCGAATCAGTCTTGTTTTGGTTCTATATTTTGTTTCGCTTCGTCGAGGTTTTAATAGGTTTTCCTTAATAGCAACGCAAGTTGATTCCAAGATAACATTCGCTTGAATTACAAGCCCCAAAAGATTTTTAGTCTGCCCTTTTTATAGAACTTGGCGCAATTACGAAAGTAAGTGAGGACATTATTGTTCTGAAATGTTTGACTTCCTGTTGGCAGAAATGTCAACATTTTATAAGATAGAGCTACTTTTGGTATATGCCATGAAAATATAAAGGTTGTCCTGAAAGTTTTTTGAAAAATCAAAACGGGAAATTCCACTTTCAAAACTGAGTCGTATGTTTTTCCTTTAGAGGGCATAGGCATATTATATAATGTCAATTATAGACAACCCAAATCGGCAGTGATTTGTCACGTCAAAGTTTTTGAATTTCGTTGAGTCGGCTTTTAAATGAGAAAATACATTAAAGCACATAGCATGCAAACGCAGTACCAAAATATAAAGTGGAGTATTTGCGTATTTATACTTTTATCGGACGAAACTGACTATCACATTTGGGTTTATGTTGTGTTTCCTTCTCCTTCGTATTACTGTCTTAGTTTGTCTAAAGCATCTGTCTCCTGTCTCTGTCTGTCTTTTTCACTGTACATGTATGTGTCTTCCCGTCCCCATATCTCTCCATCTCGACTCTTTTTATCCCTTTCTCTTATCTTCCTCTCCGGTGCTAGTCTCTAAGTTGTGAAACCAATGCATTCAGTCGACTGAGAAGAGCAAAACTTAGGTGATGGCAATGACGTCACATTTCTTTGCATAATACTTGTTTATTAAGCTCTCGAGTACTTGGATGTGGTGAAATCGTTGATTATATTTCGGCTGATTCATTCCTTCGTATAATTGAACAGTTCAACTAGAGCATGCTTGTCATTGACCTATTTGACTCACTTGTAGCAGATAACAGAGCAGTGGT
>LD370067.1:61076-85738 GCA_001465055.1 Ptychodera flava
TTTGCTATGTTCTGATTACTTTGGTACTTTGTACCGGTAATACTGATAATTTTCTCTGTGCCTAAAACCTCGTGACATTGGTCCATCTGGGCACATTTGAGTGATTAATTGGAATTTGCTCATAAAAATTGGCATGTGACTAAGTTGCAAAGTTCAAATATCCACCCTTTATTCTGATTGGACGGCTAGTTTGTTCTTCTTTAGTAAAAACGAGGATCAGACTTTGTCACAAATTTCAAAGTCTGACCTTCCAATGATTGTCATTTCATTTGTTACAAACGGATTTTTAACGTAATCACAAAACACGAATTTTAAATAACTAAGCTTAATCTTTGGTCTGATCGGACAGCTATGTGTCTAGTTGACAAAAAACTTCAAGAACAAAATGTAAATGCCATGAGTCACAATTGCACATTTCATTTGCGTCAAGTCGCTCGGCGTGTATGTGTCAACATGATTTAGCATACCAAAGCATCGTCTTGCAAAATCTTAGTCATTTAAAAGATCTATCCGAGATCATAGATATGTTAAAATACCTGGATTGCGTGTATAATTTAGTCCATTGTGCATCTTAAAACCCTGTCAGATCAAATGTAGGATGTAAACAATGAACTTCACATGTATCAAGTGCACTCAAGGAAACTGGCATGTACAAATCTCTGTCAAATTTAACAGCGACGACATTGTCCTTGCCCTTGGACACAGTTCAATAGGAAATGTGGCGATGACGCGTGCACACTATCGAACGACATTGAAACGGTTGAGTGCGCAAGTTGCACAGTTGGGTAACGCCATCAGTCATTAATCCTTTACGTTAACTTAATGTATCAGACGGACTTTATACCCATGGCGTCTATTTGGGTTAACTTTCATGGTTATCATTTGCAAGTGAAAGTAACTCAGTGTATTCCCTGTTACACGATCATGGATGAACTATCGCTGTTATCTCGAAAACTCCAGACCTACCCCATTGGATGATATCTGGCATGTCGTTCCCCTGAATTCATATTGACCAGATTACAAATGTTGGAAGACAGTGACACAGATTCAGGACAGTGTCGAAATGAAGACCCCCTCCCCCATAAGATGCTTAGGTCATCTAAAATATATTATCTCTAAAAGGATCTATTTTACTGATATGGAAATTTTGTGACTGGGGGCCACCATTCTATCTTTTCTTTAAATATGAAAGTGTCGTCAACCCTATTGACACTTGTTTGACAGCAGGCGAAATCCAGTATCCTAAACTTAAATTTTAAATGTAGGATTAACAAAAGTCCATTTATTGCAAGTGTCCCTGTATCGTTGGCTGAAGTACGTAAAATGCCGACATTTTGAAGTGGCTGTGTTTATTAAAGCCAAACATTAGAAAGCTCTATGCAACTGTTCCTTTCCCAGGGCCGGCGTTGTAATTGCGTTACACAAAACAGTCGAATGTGTCAGTCCAATGGCTTTACTGTGTGAGATATTGCATCGAAGTTTGCGTGACTTGTTTTCGGGGCGAGTTGAGGCGTATCCTTTTAACTTGGCTGGTCCAAAGTTTACTATAATGGGATTTTGGAGAGAATGGGCCGTTCTGTATCTTTTGTGATCGTCAGTGGCATACTTGGTGATTAAAATTTCTGAAATGTAATGTTTTAGGTAAAGACAAACCACAAGAGTAGGAAAATAAGGCAAAAATACATTTATTTTCGTCACAAGCACTCGCCTTCTGCACCCAGGGTCACTGTGTCAGACGGCCATACTCTACTAATTTTACAACGGATATTAAAGGCAATTGGAACTATTATAGCATACATCCACTTCATGGTGTACATGTGTAAACAACACAACACTGACATCAAAAAAACGGTCTGCCAATAATAACAGATGCAATTTGTTATATTGCTGGCATTATTTATGCTTGGACTTGTTATCGGATTATGTGACCCAAAAAAGGTACGGTGTTATACTTCTCAGAATATACGTATCTTCTCAGGGCTATACGACGGTGATATGTTGATCACAAATCATAGAAATATGTGCAGTGTATATCGGTGGCCTGAAAATTACTGCAGGGTCTCTAAATATATTGTAAGAATTACTGCAGCTTGCGATATGAGTGTTCTGAAATTAACTCGGTGACCCTGACCTACTGTCTGAAATATATGACAGGGCGCATGCGATATGCCCCTGCCAACGAACTTTACTTGTCAATCTGGTCTGATATTCGCAAGTTTCCTTTTGTCTGCTTCAATACATTACTCGATTGCTCGTATTTTCTATTAGTGTTCCCGCCCAGGTAGAAAACATTAGCGGTGCGAGGTGATGTGGAATATAGTCATGAAACAGTACACGGTCTCCATACTTGATTTGACCTGGCAAAGGGCTGTGTATAGTGATCAGACACAAGGCCGAGGACCCTCGGCCATCGATCACAGTTATGAATTATTGTGGTATGAGGGATTTATAATCTTTCAGATAACAATAGGTGCAGTACGGGTTACAGTATGATAAGTATTTTCTTTCTTAATTTGCACTTTATACATTGATTCATATCATCCACTCTAATTGTACCGACTTTGCAGCAAAAAGCCTGCAGAATATCGAGACTGTGCCAATTCGATAAACATTAGCTTGACCGTTCTCCCTTGCTCTCATGTCTCTTTAGTATCTATCTTGACACCTTCTTTCAGTCTATCGATCTCTGTCAAACTCGTTCTCCAAGTATGTCAAAATATCTGTCCGCTTTTGTCTAAATGTTGGACTCTTTGTAGTTCACCTTTTCCTTTATCTCAGTATCCAACACACTTTTGATTCTTCCTTTACAATGTATCCCCTGGTCCAGGATTCTTCCACATTGGAAATTCTGTCAGCCTATCTCTTCATTTATCCGTCTCTGTATCTCATTTTCCTTTCTATCTCTGTCGATATCTTTCTCTCTGCTGTCTCTGCTTGTTTGTCTATGCATCTCCAGCCTCGGTCGGTGTGTTTGTCTGTATGTCTATCATATAAACGCTTGTCTCTGCCCCATTCTGCCTATCTCTATCACCGTCTGTATCTCTCCCCTCTCTCCCTTGAGAGACAGACAGACAGACAGAGGCAGACGAACAGACGGACAGACAGACAAACCGACAAACAGGCAGACACAGAGGGACAGACAAAGACAAAGAGACAGAGATAGAAAGATAGAGATAGAGAGGCAGAGTGATTTCGAGAAGTAACCAAGACAAACTGTTTTGAATCAGCGCTGAGTCAGCAGTTTTTTTTTTAAACCAGGAGTTTGTTTTGAAGATTATAAATACTTCGCAATTTTTTCCTCAAAATGGAGCCTGGTGACAACATTTTGAAGACACTCATCGATATTGCTTCTCTGTCGACGGTGTTTTAAAATGCAAATAAAATTGCTTCGTTAATATAGTTTTGCCTTGCATTTCAGTGTGCCAGTAAATGGATTTAGCTGACACCGCACTTCTGCATTCTTTTGTCCTATACGAGTGACTCCCTCTGTTGCTTGTGTACAAGCCACTGATACCTGATAGCAGAGTCATCCGCGGTCACTGACAGAGTTCGTGCTCTTTTATCGATGTGGGAAAGCACTCGACATTCTCAGAGGCTCTACGCAGATTTACGATCTCCTAGACGCGCGTTGAATTCCAGGGCCGCCAGAGAAATGCTTGCGTTTCTACTTCCCCTGTGCACGGCCATAGTCACCTGTTGTGGTAACGCCTTGCCAGCATTGTTGTATGTTGACAGGACACGGGCGTGCGGCGGTTGAAATGTTTGCCTGAGATCGTTGACACCTGATCCCTGCAGGGAAGGCCTGTGTGCAAAGATTTAGGCCTGGAGTAAACGCTAAAAGCTAAGTTTGAAACAAAAGTGTATCGGCCGTCGACAGAGGGCAAAGACAGAATGACAGAAAAAAAGAATAAAGGTTGACAGAGATAAGTATATAAACAGAGTAGGACAAAGTAAAGACAGAGACGAGAGCAACCAAGCTGGCCGGTTATTTTTTGAAATTGTAACCAGGAGTCTTCTACATGTAAATGTACTATTTTAATGTGTTTTTAAAGAAAAACATTCGTTTTGAAAGAGAATGTTTTTCCGAATATTCTCCCGCTGTGATTTGATAAATTTCCCCCTCTCACCCATCACGTTTTCCCTATCACAACTCCTCACAAGCAAACCTCATTGCTACTCTCCCAGCTTAAAACTCCTAACAGTCCTCTCTTTGCCTTACGCTCCCACTCTCCCAATCAACAAATCCCGAAAAAACAATAGTAACATACTCCCTAGACGTTCACTTTAAGCTTTTTAATAAAATTGCGTATTGAGTAAAAAAAATAATGCTTTACCCCCTCCCTGGAACAAGCAAAGAAATTGTTCATTTCATCCACCAGCCAAGAAATCGCTCGTGACAAAATTGTTTCATGATGGACGGCCGACGGACGGACGAACAGACGTAGGAGGGGAGAATAAGGGAACCTTAAGTAATTTCAAGGGGTGGGCCTGGCGGATTCTGTGCACACCTGTAATATAAAAATGTGACCACCCCCTATCCTCGTGTCTAAAATGTGACCCTCCCCTCTGTCCGACATTCTAAAACTTGACCCTCCCCCTAACCACTGCAATATTCTTACCAGGAAAAAGTGAAACAGTATCAGGTAATTTACATAACAATAGTTTAATCGTTGTGTAAGTTAGGCACAGGAATTACAGGGAGGAGGGCTGGCTTGTTTTGGAGGAAGGGTCGCAATTTATCACGTAAGGAAGCATTCGTTTTTTACAAGGAGGGGGTGGGTCGGTGGAAATCAGGGGGTTGACTTTACAAAACCGTTTTATTTGGGGGGGGGGTCAAATTTTACAATCAATGATTGGAAGGGGGTCAAATTTTATAAAGGTTTGTATGGGGTTATGGGAAAAAAATTGACTTTGGAATTTCACCGAAATGTTGCTTGGTCCTCCATACATAATCTATGAGTAGTCTATGAGAAGCTATGAATAATTTCTTTTAAATACAAAACTAGCCAAATCTGTGTATCAGACTAGGGTAGTTACCGGTGCATGTGTAAGCAAGAAATTTGGTTTTGGAATTTCACCGAAATGTTGATTCACTATCTTGTCTATGAGGAAACTATGAATAATTTTTTTCCAGTACAAAACTAGCTAAATCTGTGTATTGATGTACGCTTGATTATTGATATTAATGCACTTGATTAGACTATGGTGGTTACAAGTGGATGTTTGTGCAAGAAATTTGATTTTGGGATGCCACCGAAATGTTGATTCACTATCTTGTCTATGAGTAAACTATGAATAATATTTTTTTCCAATACAAAACTAGGTGAGTCTGTGTATTTATGTACTCTTGATAATTGATATTAGTGTACTTGATTAAACTAGGGCGATTACAAGTTCACGGTTGTGCAAAAAATTTGATTTTGGAATTTCACCAAAAATGTGGTATGTGAGGAAACTTTAAATATTTTTTACAATACAAAACTAGCTATTAAAATCTGTGCTTTAAAAAGGTTTGACAATTGATGTAAATGTACGTGACAAGAATATCATATTTGAAAGAGCAGATCTGAAAAACCAATATGATATCGGAATTTCACCCAGTGATTATTTGTCAAGTTCAAAAAGGATTATTTGAAAGTTCAAAGGTCAAATGGAAAATTATAAGTCAATTAAGATATTATTGATACGGACTGTTACATCTGGAGGAGGGTCGCTGTTTTTGTGCATGAAAATTGGGGTTGATAACTCTTTTTCTTGCAAACACTGATATTCATTATTGCATTTGATATGCATTTAAGGGAGGATCATCATATTTTGTGCAACTATAAGAAGGCAAGATGTGGCTGATATAGTGCTTCAGCCAAAAATATCAAGTCATAATAGGAGTCTATCGGGCAAACTATTGACAGATTTCCCCACAAAACAAGCCATATCTGTACATTTATATATGTTTGAATATATATTTAAATGTACTTTGCTTGAAGTGGGAAGTAATACGTGCATGTGTGTACAATGAATTGGATTTTTGGATTGCATCGAAAATGTTGATTCACTATACATAGTAGTCTACAAGAGAACTATGAACTGTTTTTTTTAATATAAAACCAGCAATATCTGTGCGTTTATGGACATTCGATAATTGATATAAATGCACTTGATTAGAATAGACTGGTTTCAAGTGCATATGTGTGCAAGAAATTTGAATTTAGAATTTCACCGAAATGTTGATTCACTATACATTGTAGTCTATGAGGAAACTATGAATAAGTTTTTTACGATACAAAACTAGCTAAATCTGTGTATTTATATACGCTTGATTATTGATATTAATGTACTTGATTAGACTAGGGTGATTACAAGTGTATGTGTATGCAAGAAATTTGATTTTGGAATTTCATCGAAATGTTGACTCACTATACATTGTAGTCTATGAGAGAACTATGAACATATACAACTAACAACATCTGTGCATAATTGATATACACTTTGCCACCTGTCCCGTTTGTTTTTGTCTCTTGTCTTTCATCGGTTTTAACTGTTCAAGGTGTTTAATGTAGGGTACCACTGCAACTTCTTTGTTTTTGGGATTTATTGATAATCTGTATGTATTTAAAAGAAACGGTGTATTTCGTCGGTGATTTCCTATTCAGGAAATATCACCTACACAATCGAAGGTTTGGCTGTAAAATCAGCTTTGTTAAAAGTGACCCTCCCTCCAAGATAGGTTTATAAAAAGTGACCCCCCTTTCACAGTTTTCTAAAAAGGGACCCTCCCAAATTCCCCCCTGTAATTACTGAAGGCTCCCAAAATGAATGCCGCAGGGCCTTGAAGGCGGAAGTTCATGCACTAATATTAGCTTTGACCTCGTCTTCGAAGTTCGCAACCACCTGATTGTGAAATCAATTATTTGTGAAATTATCTGCGTGTCAATCCCGAACATAATTTCAGTCAATCGCGAACACAATTACGAAAGAGTAGATAAAAGGGCTCGCAAATAAACACATCGCCATATGAAAAGGGCATCTCCGTTTTGACACTGCGCCTTCGCGTCGCAGTCCGTTATCGGTCGCTGGCTTATACAGCTTGTAAATTCTTCTAACAATGAACAACTTCCGATCACATGTTTATAAATAGAGATTAAGTTGTTGTACCCGATCGAGACGTCTCTTGTAGTACAACTGTATCAGTGAAATGTTACGGGGTTACCTAGTGGCTGGTCCCATGCCGGTCTGTCGGCGATATCTTCAATTTACAGCGCTATTGACGTGGTTTCTACATGTAAGTTGCTTGCAAATTCGGAATTTAAAGGAGACCGGTAGAATAGCATGGCTCTAATTACAGAGCCCTCGGTTTTCATAGCAGGGTTTTCATGGTTTTCATAGGGAAAGCTTTAAACAGTAATGAAAAGTAAGTTGGAATCTTCAGTGACGATTCATCGGAAAATGCAGTTTGACTGATTCAGCTCACTTCAATGTACACAATGACAGGAATGGCTAGTTCAGGATCAAAGTTTGAAATTATGTGTTAGTACCGATCGTTTGAGCTGTATGTGTTTATTGAGAAGCAATGATGGCACATGGAAATACCATCACATTGCAAACAGTGTTTAAAGTACGAAATATTGTACATTTGGTCGAAATGTTGCGGTCAATCGCGTCTTATCTCCGTATACCCCCACTCGATAAAACCTGAGGTATGCTGTCAACCAATTGCTTTTAAAAGTATAATACATCAATGTTCATGTTTTTACCTATTTATTTTATTTTATATTAGATTGTCGATGTGTAGTAAAAAGGCTCAAATCCTCGTGCAATGTGAATTATATTGATTCGGTTGAATCCTGATACGTTATGAATGAAATATTCTTTTCTGAAACTTTTATTTTTATTGTTAACATTGCTTGATTAAGATATCTGGCAATTACACAGTGTATTTTATCAAAAGCGTCAAAACACTAGAGTCTGCAGTTTTTCACAAGTTATTTTGTAAATAAAGGAATAACCTTGCCATTATATCTTGAAATTTAGGATGGTGATGCGACTTTGAATGTGTCTTTCCAAATTACTTCTAATTCTGAGTCTTGTGTGAAACTTTTCAATTTTCTTTGCGATATTTGTGACTTTTTTATTTTAAAACTATCTTTGCTCTCATTTTAGTCATGTATTTTTTTTCCTTCAGTCATGTACAGCGCGCTGAGACGTATGTGTAGTGCGCTTTAAAGAAGTTTTTAATAATAATAATAATAATAAATAAATGAAAGTGACAATATTATAATGATGTGTTCTTGCATTCTTACATGACAATGTAACTGATGTATGGTGCAATTGCCTCGTTTGGCACGTAAACTCGTTGGGTGACAATTTCAAAATATGGCAAAAAATAATGATGATGAACAAAAATAAACAATAAAAACAAGCAAGCATCTATAGAGAGGGCCAATCCATAAAGGTGTTACGTACGTCTACCGAAAGTCTCATGGTTGATCAGTCTGATGTTCATCTGATAATTTGTTTCTTGTTTTCAGTATTCATCTTTGTCCAGTCAGCCGCCTGTTTTGTATTTGTTATTTTTGTTTGGTCAATTTAGTTCATTCTTTATAATTGTTGTTCGTTCGTAATTAATTTGTTTCGTATATCTGTCTGTCTGTCTGTCTGTATGGATGGATGGATGTTTGTACATTTTCTGTTATTCAATTTTAGGACCCTGTGGTTATACATCAAATAAGGCATTGACTAAGATTGGGATTACTGTAGCTTTGCTCACAGATCATCAGCGCGTCTTATCCTCGTGTCGAATTCCTTGGATGAACGTTGGTGGCGTGATATTTTGAAACCACCGCTCTGGCACACCTGAAACGTTCCCTAGAACAACTGATTTTATGCGCTCACAATTGGTTTAGTGATGTGCTACTACAGTTTTATTTCTCGCTTTTGTACAAAGAAATAGAATGAAATAAACTAATAAACTTTGCTGGGATTTGGGAAATTTCCATAAATTTACATATTGACACTGTTGACAGTGTGAGAAATTCCGGGGGGGGGGGGGCAGCTATCCCCTCCCCAGCAGGCAAAGGCCCTGGTTGGTGGAGTTGTTTGACAATTACGTGTGAACTCCCTCCCCCGTACGCTACTGCCCTGGTTGGGTTGAGTTGTCAATGCGTGACAAATGCGTTTGAATTATAGGGAACGTGGGTCAAACATTCAACCAAACCAGGATGATGAAATTAGAATATTATTTTACACGTGAAGATATCGATCATGGGTACGTATTAGAACAGGGACCAATTTCAAAAGGTGGAGAAACAAAATCGGTACAGCTACATGTTAATTTTGTAATTTTACATAGGATAAAATACTAGCGAACTTGAGAAATTTTAAACGCCTTGCAAAAAATGAAATGTCATCGAAACACCTTCTTCCTTACGAGACAAAGAAATGGAACGCCGCAGACTTCCGCGAGAAAAAATGCGAATCGCATGTGTTCTTGGTGGAAGCGAGTTGGCAATCAAAATATCACAAGCTGAATTTGCTGTTTGAGGTCGTTTCTGAAATATACGTCTTATCAACACCACTTTACGACACATTCTGTTTTAAAAGAAGCAAGGGGTTAGTTGAGGTTGATTGTCAGTTTCTTTTCTGTGCTCATTTCCTAAACGTTCCCCTGTCCTGTGCAAGGGGCAAGTGTACAATGGGTTTCATGACCTGACAATGATGAAAGGGCCTTAAACAATATTTGTTATCAAGAACTTCTGCTTAGTCACTATTTTGAGTTGTTTGTCTTATTAAGGAGACTTAAAAAGCAATCTTCCTACCATTTGTGTCATTATGATTATTTTATTGATACATTACCCGGCTTACCTAACATCAGTGTGCCCTCTAACTAACAAGATTTCAAAAAACTTTTGAGTCAATTTAAAAACTTGGTTATTTTTCTTGAGTCACCATGTATTATTTCCTATTCAGCTCAAAATTTTCTTGCGTCACAGAGAATATTTTTGAGTCATGACTCAAAAATTATGCTTAGAGGGCACACTGCCTAACATGGAGATTTTTGTGTGCCTTTCTTTAAAAAGTCAAGAAAATGACTGCACTACAACGGCTTTTCTTGAAATTCTATATTTCAACAAGTTTTATGAGCAGCGCTTAATCTCGTAATGTAAACGGTTATTCCATTTCAGTTGTATTTGTTATCTATGCATGCCGTGCTTCTAAAGGTTGCAAAATAGCTGGTGAACATAAACAATAGGCGATGGTATTGCAGTCGCTGGTGGCGACTTTCAAAATGGCGATTGTAAACATCTAACTAACGCCGTAACGGTGCGTTTCGGCTGAAAATTTTACTGTGTTTTCAAGCATACAACGGATTCATTTCATTCAAATCTGGTGGTACATGAGAGAAGAGGTAAGTAACGGTCACTTTCGGTCTAGATATTTCACAGCCTAAAACGTTTAACACTTCTAAATTTAGAATGGCACGCAACCACCCAGTCAGCTGGGTGCTCCCCGCTTCGAAGGTTGGAAGCGAGATTAGCTACCAATGTTGATGGGATATCACACAGGTACTTAAATCAACCAGTGATCGCGAAGCATCCTGTAAACGTTACAGGAGGCTTCGCGATCACTGGTTGATTTAAGTACCTGTGGGATATCATACCCCAGTATGATACCTATACATACCTCCAACCCGTGTGCTCAACCTACATCCTATTGCAACGGGATATAGATTGCACGTACGCTCTAGCCCGACACAAAATGGTTTAGGGCCGCCGGCCGATGCGATTGAATATTAGTCCATGCTGCAGTACAGTTGCTTCGAGGTTTTGCCTTGATACTTGGGTCGGACGACCGACCCAAATACCCAGGCAAAACCACAAGCTAAATCACGGTCCCTCCTTGTGGAGGGACCGTGAAATCTCATTACCATACCTTTCCAAACTTTATTGTGCTTATCCTCAAGCTGTAAACACAACGGAGTTCTATTTAGGGGTCAAAGTTGCTGCGGATTCGTAGCCCTACTACTCCCTTTGCTGGTTGTGGCCCCACTCCCCCAACACAACCAGCAAACGGAGTGGTAGGACCTGCGTAAAGTTGGCGTCATACTCATACTCATCCTCAGCCTCAGGGGTCACGCGAAAATGAGGATGAGGATGACGCTACAGCGTCAGCTTCACCGGCGTCAGATCCGATTATTCCCGAATGCGTCTGATGGAATAGTAAGTGTAAAAACGACTTTAAAAATGTGCTCCAAGTTTCATATCACTGTAAATGTTAATCAAAACACATTTGGGTTTGTATTTCATAATATTTAGTAAACTCTCTGC
Source organism: Ptychodera flava (assembly GCA_001465055.1). Lineage (NCBI taxonomy): Eukaryota > Metazoa > Hemichordata > Enteropneusta > Ptychoderidae > Ptychodera > Ptychodera flava. Next base: position 72,398 of record LD370067.1, read on the forward strand.
TTCTCACGATGTAGCTACAACGCAACATTCTTAGCCCTTAATTTCAATTTAAAGTTCAAAGGTGGCGTTGACTTTTCAGGCCTCAAGTCATAGTTCTACAAGTTAATTTTTTATATATCCTCTGAATAATTAGGGCTTTCATATCGCCTCTCATAGTGGCGATTTTTACAAATTTCGGGCCATGTATACCTTTTTGCACCAATTTTTGGAAAATCTTAACGCAAGAGTTGAGAGGTACCAACAAACACATCCATGAATCCATGGACTGAAAATTACGAACATTTCCAAAAATCTAGCCTGTATGAGATATTCTAACGATTAAAAATTACGTGCGAAACAGTTTTACGATTCAAAACAAAGTTGAGAAAGAATGGAGTTGTTATTTTCTTAAGTTATGGGCGAATTTTATCATTTATCCGTCATCGGGTAGCGTAACTTCGGCAATCTTCGGATACGACGCTGAAGCTGACGCTGAGCAGCGTCATTTTCAGCGTCAGCTAGAAAGGTCACCTGAGGCTGAGGATGAGGATGAGGATGACGCCAACTTTACGCTCGTAGTGGTAGGGCTTACGGATCCGCAGCAAGGGTCAAAGTTGCAAAATGTTTGACCCCATGTTGAGGGCGTAGTAATCGGACATTGTATTTGGAATATGATTATAGGGGATAAATATTGATATTTTGAAACTTCAAGCCCCCGATTTTCAATTTCGTCGTGTTTAGAAAACTGTATGTAAATATTTCGTGATAAATTAGTTATGTTTAATCCATGGACGACGCAACTATATTTCGACGCAGGCTCTTACTTATCGAGTGAATATGTAAAGAGTGTACGTTTTATGTACTGTACTGCAGCTATATACAATATAGGCGCCACAGCGTTACGTCTACTGCCAGTGACTCTGGGCAAAGGGCACAAACTGTACAACACATTATTGCATTAAATTGTAACCCGGGAATATGAGGAGTACTAGCCGGTATCATGAGATTATAGAGTACATCATCACTGCACATTATAGAACTCAGCACACATAAAGCCATGGAGATAGGAGCTAGTCTCTAAAATACCTCCATGCATACATGAACACAACCACAGCGATGAGGGTTACTCAAATGTTGCAGTTTACGGTTACCACACGTTTGCCCCATCAACTTTTCATGAAATTTTGAACGGTTTGTTTCTGTACTGGGTGTTTCCTCTTATTATACATACTTCACTTAATATAGTGTAATTCTTTTAAGGGGTACAAACTTAACAAAACCTCCTTGCCCTGTACGATGCTGCTTGTTCACGGTGTTGTATGTGCGCAGTCTGATTTTGGACCGTACGTCACTGGTTTTGTCTACGGACTTAGCAGGGCTGTGGCGGGAGGCAACGCCATGAACAAACAGCATCGTATGCTAGGCTACAAGACCACCATGCTTATAAGAAATCCTGATACACATACCATCACTGTTGCCAAACCTTGGCAAAACCACTTCATAGTAGAGTTTTCATCTGTAGAGTTGAAGGGATAAGCTTCAAAGCAATTATACTCAGCCGTCAACATGGATGTAGAAAATAGCCGGTAGCTGGCAAATTTGCCGGCTGTGGGAAATTATTAGTTAGGTAATAAATGAGGACATTTTGCACAAACTTAATAAATACACTCACTCACTTCTTGTGACTGTCTATTAAGTTAATTTTGTCACCTGTAACCTAAATGTTCTACAGCCTGGTCAACAGCCCAAAACATTGCATTTACAGGAAACTTATCTTCCGTAGGTATAGATCGTTAAATTGATGTGCCAGATGTTTCAGTAACTTTACGTCTCTTTGATTGTTAGACATTTCATTAGTTGAAGAATGTGGAATCCAGAGAAAAGTGCCGGTAGGTACAGCAGGCTGGACGGCAGCCACTCACCGAGCCAATCCCTGTCCACCAGCCAATCAGCTACGTCCTCCCAGGCTTCCACTGTGGTGAGAGTGAAGAAGACAGCGCCCTCAGGGGCACCATCTTCCGCCGCAGCAGCGCCTGCATCGTCCTCGCATGCTGTGAAGGAGAGGGCAAGCAGTTCATCGACCAGCAGATCACAGCACAGGACCCACAACTCCAGGGCTTCAAAGTCTAGACACTCTCATAAAGCACAAAAGGTGAGTTGTTTTCATCCATTCCTACCCCTGTTTCCAGTAAATATGTCCATACTTACCATCGATGGCAACTGGTTTGGGCCAAACCGTGGTGCAGGAAGGGTTAAATCCTTCATTCCATTCCCATATGTGTGGGTCCAACTTTTACTTTCAAACATTGTTGGGCAGCACCAATGTTTAATAGCAACAGGGTTAAGTTGATCTCCCCAATGCCCTGTAAAGAGATCCAAAATCACACATTGATAACACTGTATTGACATATGTTTTTATGAAATTCCCCAACCCCATTCTACCCTTTTGTATTGATAAATGTCGATTTGGCAGTGAAAAAGAAAATGAACAACTTTGTAGATGTTGTGATAATAATGTTATTAATGATGAAATCAAGTTTTTATTTGAATGTATTTATGATTTTGAATTGCCACAACATTATTTTGGTCCTATTCTCAAAACCATCTGGGAAACGTCAAATGAAGAAAAAGTTTTCAATCTTTTTTCTAGACCTTCCATATATGTTTAAACTTCATTGAAAATGTGTTTTATAAACAAAAGAGAGGATCAAGTACAATTCAAGTACAATTGTAATTGCTTACAATCATGTATACCCTTACTCCTTCTGTATCTATACATGTTTGAGGCATGTAGTGATGTCCATTGGGCTGTGGAACTCAGGGAATTTCATTTCACTGTAATGAATATAGTACTGTCACTACTACCATTACTATTAAAAAAAATTATGCGGAATTATAACCCTGTCAACAGGACAAAGACAAGATACTGAGTACTGCATCCACCAAACACAGGCCATGCAAGGAACATGTCTTTCTCACAGATGTGGCCGATGTCCGACAGATGGAAACTGGTCTGCTACAAATGTTAGATGACTTTCATTCTGGAAGATTGCAGGCATTTGGTGAGTAAGAACCTTATCTCTTTTTTACACTCTTTTACTGTCTTCTTTTGTACGTTTTGCAAAAATTGAAAAGTTTATATTTTGCTAAGGGGTTACCACAGGGATGGCATGCAGCCATTTTGAAATGCAAATATCGGTAAATTTAGGTAATTTGTTTATCTAGTATCAAAACTTGCATATAGTGATCCCATATTTTTATTCTTTTTTAAAGCAAATAGTTCAAAGTTTGGGCAGGCATTTTAATCTTTCAGTTTTAAGGCACACTACTACCTTAAAACCAGTATTGGTATCATATATCGATATTTTGCAAAAGACAGGTCATAGGTCATTTACCATATATGGCAACATTTTGTGTTGATATTTTTGCTCTGATAGTGCATCATGCATCTTCTCCCCATTCTGTCCATCTCTAGGAAAAGAATGTTCTTTTGAAGATATGGACAATGTCAGAGACCTTCAGGAGAAGTTATCCAGAGTTCATTTTGATCTAGACACCCAGCAACAGGCTCATGCGTAAGTATTGATACAATGGTACATGTACACGTGTGGTGGTGAACTGTAAAATTCATGCCAGAATCTATTGCTGAAGTTAGGATTGTTTTTTTTTGCATACTGTTACATGTGCCAATTTTGTGAATTTCAAATGCAGTTGAACATTGCAGGATACGTACAGAATTGTAATTTTTGCTAGTTTAAGTTTTGACAAAGACGTAATTGAATCCCAGGTCTTAGTGAGAGTCAGAACACAGCCACTTTGTGTTGGGGCTGCTTCTGTGATTTTTAATAGCTTTGATTGTGGTTGTAGATTGTTTAAGCAATAAAGTATACCCAGATTTTGACCAGTTCACGTCATATATGCATGAGCGATAGCGAGTGCATATATGAAGTGAACTGGTCAAAACCGAGTGGTATACCATCGCTGAGTGTGATTTATTGCTATTATATCATAACAGTATATTGAAATTCTCGCATAGAACGTCAAAAAAGGATTTGGGCTCTTGCTGAGAGCTCGCGTGTGTGGCAGCCGTGGTATATTGCCATATACCACGGTTCTTTTCGCGTCTCGACCAATCAGATCACTGCATTTGCGCGTTCAATATACTGGTATGATATAATATTGAATATTACATCATGTGTGAGACATTTGCTGCAGTCAATGAAAATTCAGACACTTTTGTCTTCCCCTTATTCATTTGAATTCTCACAACCTTAAATAGCTTTTTTCTTGTGCTGAGGGGGAAACTACATTATATTACAATGCATTCTGGATAAAAGTTGACCTCTAACCTCAGCAAGAGTTTGAGATAGTGATACTTCCTACACCTATAATCTTTCTCATGGAAAAAAGTTCTGTTTGTTCATGAAACTAGCTCAACTTATGTATCTTTTCCTCGTTTTTTGCATCTCTGATATGAAATTCTTGTACCAGTATTACATAAAGCTTTACTTTGGCTTCTGTAGTCTTTAATTTATATGTTTTACCTGAAGAATTCTGCCATAGTAAAAATATGGTTGACCCCCCTTGAGACATTTCTGACTCACTTAAGGGGTAAAATCGCATCTAAGGTACTGAGAATGAGGTATTACAGCTCTATCTTCTTCACATTATTTAGGTTAAGTTGTAGTGATGGATAAAAAAGAAAGAGAACACAGCAACAATGGGGTATCTATAAAAGATCTCATATAGAATTTCACTTGCTAAAAGTGAGTTTGATGGAACCACAAAAAACAAATTTCACAGATGTTCTATTTGATTACCATACAACTGACTGCTGCCCAACAGAATTTCTGTGTTAATTTCAAACACTATCCCACTATAGATATCCTTTGGCAATCCTATTAGACCATGATTTACCATTGATTTCTGTTCAACAATAAGACATATACCTATATGAGATAGTGAACAAAATGAATATTGAGATCCTATAGTCATTTAAGAGTGATGTCCTTGCATTTTATCAAACTCTTTCACTGAATTCTGTGGGAAATCTGTGTAATTGAATGACTGTGCAAATGGTGTAAAATCAAATGCAAGGGACACGGTAATCACACTTGTTGCATTATTTGTTGTACAACCACTGTCTTCTTTGTGGCAACAGCTAGAGCCGTCACCATCTGCATGACATAATTGATCAGAAATAAAGCTCTGGCTTTAAAGAATGTGGCATTTGTCTGACCATGTGTAATATTTTCTATAGGCTTGGATCTGATGAATCCAGAGAAGCTGCAGCTGAACACATGGAACAGCTGCTTGTCAATGTAAGTTGCAAATGTCAAAATTAACATTCTTCATGGATTAAATGTTTGGTCGTTACTTTTGAATGGTTCCTATAAAAGGACATTGCTTTGTATTTAGACACACGTAAGCCCATCCTCATGTGATGTGATGGTTTACAGTAACAGTATTTCCAAAACAACATCAAGTCTGTTCCCATGATGACATTGTATAAGCGAGATGCATAGCGCCCTCTGTAGGTGGAGTCAGTTGTTGCTGAAATTTAACATCATGGAGGCAAAAATTGCTGACTGAGAGCTACCAAAATTCGGCCTATCAGTAAAACAACGATCAGCAATATACCGGTAACAATCATAACTGTTCATTGAAAGTCAAAAGATGCCCTGTGAAATTTGCAAAAAATTTAGGATTTAAGCTAAATTGTAACTCTTGATGACAGTCTCCCTGTACTTTGATGTATCTGGTGACATTGTTTTTACTGTTATAGTAAATAACAAATTTTTGTTATGCTACCAAATTATGCTGAAATGTCAAGTTCACAGCCCTACAATACAGCATGCATGCGTTTAAGAGTAATATCAGTGCTGACAATGGACTTGCCTCAAATCTATGGGCGTATAAATAACAAAACATAGACTACACTTCGGCAGACTGTTGCATAGATCGAGGGGTAAATGCGATGGCCCACAGAGCTTTGCCGGCCAGTAACTGCTGCATACGACTGAGAAAAGTCAAGTGACTAGGGCCAGTCTGTGCTACCAACTTGACTTTAGTCTTCACTAGAATTCATTTGTCAACATCAGCATATTATATTATACACCGTGCATGGTATTTGCAAGCATGTTACTCAGCTGAGAAGATTAACAAAATTGACATGATTTTAACAGATCAAAGACAATGAAGATATTACAAATGTTATTGTTGTGACCTTTTCATCAACAAAGCATTCTAGACTGTAGTGTCGTCAAATAATAACATTGATTATGAGTTTTCACAATCAGAGTCCAAGTTTCTGCAGAATGTCTTCATTCTGAAGATTGACCAGTAGAGGGCGACACTCAAAACAGTGGATGCTGTTACAAATTTGCTGTAACACCGTAGCTGGCCATTAAATTTCAATTTGAAATTACAGAATGATATTTTTTCAATTAAGGTTTGCATGTTCTTGTAGATAAGGTTTAATTCTTTTGCTCTCTGTGAAAGTTTTATTACAAAATTACTCAAGTATGATACAGTTTCCAAGTGTGCTTAGTATTGTAAATGTTGGAAAAGTATTGGACATTCATTCCTTTGAAAAAATAATCATAAAAATAATGGATATCTTTGTGTCTTTCTTTCAGCTTGAACAATTGAGCTCAGCAATGTATCCTTTTCAGTTCTTGTGTAAATTATGTGTTGTAAAATGGGTATGTGAGATCTGTAAATTGTGTGCTGTAAAATGGGTATGTGAGTTCTATAAATTATGTGAGTTCATCGATTGACAAGTCTGTCGACATATAAACATTTATGACTAAATTCAAGATGGCACTCATGAAAACTTCAGTAATGGATGCTGAAGATTTGTCACATCATTTCTGGAGTGTTGAATGGCACCATGTTTTGTCAGCATGAGCACATGAGGTTAACTTGAAAAAACTTGACAAATGTGAACAAGTTGGTGTATATATAAGAACCAAGTCACTAACAGTCACCAATGCCCCATTGCATGTAAATGATTTTTAATTCTTGAAGATCTGTCATTTATGACATTTTTACCAAATCATTGCTCCATGTACAGGGTATCTAGTACACCTCAATTCACCGTTTCCAGTCAACCTGTCCTTTATGATATCTACTCAAAGTGCATTACTAATATTGTTGGCAGCCATCAACAAACTTTAACTGATTGACAAAACAAAACCAATCAAGACAAAAAGGTCCGAAACCTGTATTCCCTGTTTGATGTCCCATTGACTCAAGAAGAAACATTTGACATACTGATGGTGTCGCAAACATCTCTCTTAGGCTACAAGCAAATTAGAGCAAATATATGCGGATACAATATAAAGTAAAGTATCAAATTATTAATTTGTATTGGGAGGGAGATGGTTGTGATGAAAGTACATAAATATAAATCTTTTTAGTTTGACTGTTGTATTTTTCAAAGAATCACATTTATCTCAAAAGTTCTGTCACATGGCTATGGAAACATTCCATTAATTTCATAGTTTTCAAAATTGTTAATAAATATGTCAAGGGGAGGTAGGGTGCAATGTGATTTGCTAAACATTAGAAATAGACAAGCATAAACAGCTGATTAACATACATAAATAGCTAATTCCCCAAAATGAAAATATGCAAATTTTATGCTGTGAAATACATAGACTCTACAAAATATCTGCCAAATATCAAGGTAATATCTATGTTATTATTAATCAAAAGTTTTTCAAATTTATGAAAACATAAATATGTAAATTTACCACATGCTGTATTTAACGTCTGCCAGATTCACATCTTACCACAACACGTAAAACCAGCAAAGTGCTCACACTGGTAATACGAAAGCCAAGATTTCTACCAACTATTCGTGACTAAGATATTATCTTGATATGGGAAATATCCCCCAAAATCATTTCCATAAATTGATTAGTCCAATACTTTTGAAGTAAAGGACATGGATTTTGGCCAAATGTGATAAAATGGACAAAGAAGGGAGAAACAATTAATATTGAACCTCTTAAGTAACATAGAACCTAGCGAATTTCTTACATAATGTATGATTGATTCAAGATTCACGCTCCTGAAAGTATCATACCCAGCACTATTTCAGAAATTTGAATTTACATTTCATTGTGACATTTACTAAGGATAATTAACTTCAGTGGGAAGCAAATTTTGCTAATATATTAGGCATTGAAACGTACATAGGGAGTTGCCTGATGTAAACCATTTTCCTTCAACACCAATTTGCATTTCTCACAACTAGTTCATACATGTATCATATGATATTTTAAGACAATTGTGAAATTCGCAATCAAACACATTAAATGACTGCAAAATTCTGACTGTTGTGGTAAAATAGACGGCAAAAGGTTGAGAAATCAGGTCATACCTAGCTGTAAGTAACTGAGCCTGTTTTCAGATGTCAATCTGATTTATACCGTTGACAGATGTTTTATATTATTTTAGTATCACTTCACAAATGTATACATCAATTTCATGTACAGACATTAATGTTAATACTGTATTGATTTTAACATTAAGCCGTGTTACCTATTTACATTGATGCAGGGAGTGATACCGTTTTAGATTAAACTGTATCAGTGCCAGCTGGTACGAGTAAAAATATACACAAGATGAAATCACAGGGTATACTGAAATGTATACTCCGCAATGTGTCAGTTTCTATATTGGTGAAATTCTCCGTGAGAAAAAAAATTTTGGTTGTAAGCCAAAGTGTAGGTTCAAATGTCAGGAATATATTCCTCCATGCAGAGCCATTAGGGACTGTTTCACAGCAGCGGTAATGGTTTTATGGTATTACAAGGATTAAACATACCCAAAATTCCATGGTTGTCTGTGGTGTTTGAGATAGCAAATTCGTGTCATAATGTAAACCACTGTAAGCGGTCAGATTTTTTGCACTGTTTTTGCTCACCAACAAGCAGTGCTGTTTCCTTTTCCATTTTATAAGCCAGTGTGTCAGGAGTTCAAACTCCATGTAAGCATAGACAGTAGAAGTTTCAATTCCACTAGCTACGATGTAAGGCGATTTTTTGTATCATAAAAGAAGTCAGCTATATTTGTTTTAAAACTGAAAACATGTTGAAGGAGTAGATAATCAAAATATGACCTTCAACTACTCAAACAAGCAAGCAGAGCCAACAAAGAAGGCAGTTAAAGATTTTCTGATATCTGTCAAAAATATTAGCCATCAGCTTTCAGTTTCATATTTTTTCTGCTTTCCTCACAATCTCAAATATAGAAGTTTGGTCATTTTTCTGATACGTTTTCAATAGAATGCAATTTTGTGCATCACATTCTGTGTCACTGAAACTTGTGCTCACAATTGCTGGATCAAAACAGAAAATGCTGATTTTGCCACTCAAAACTACCGGTATACATAGACTAAATGGTATCTTATTTATTTATCACATTTATAAAATCTTCATGTCAAACAGTCAAAAATCCATTATACTAGGTTAGCTCACAGAAAATGAACCAGAAACTGGTTCACTGTTTATGGTTTGCTACAAAAAGTTTAATGTCTCCCAGTTCCCTGAAATACAAAAGTACAAAAAAGTAAGAAAAAACATCAAAAAAAGAGGTATACTATCAAGATCTTGATTAGCCATACTTAATGCCATCAGCTTGAACCCTCACTCACTTAAATCTTGTTTTTTTGTTCACTGTTATGGACACAGTCATAGTTTACAGAGTATAATTGTTCCAAAAATAATATTATTTTTCTCAAACTTCCGTCGACATTACTCCCTGGCTATTTTCATTTCCTATAAATTTTACAAAACAATGGAAAAAGTCCATATGTGTGCGTAGCTGAATCAATGTGATAAGTTCAGATATTTGCTGTCAGCTAGGAATGGGAAGGATGTATGCCCAGATTTTCTTGTCGATGGTAAGCTAAAAATAAAACACAGATAGGCGTAATGAATCTCATGTTCAGACCAAACATCTTAACGTTCAACAGACTGGAAGGACAGAAAGGAGTTTCAGGTGAACACAATTCAGTTCTGAAAATTCTCTGCATACAGCATAATGGTTGTCATAAGTTACTAAAAATGTTCAGGTCGGCTACGTTGACCAGCAGTGATAATATCAACTCTCATGATCAAATTATCTTAGAGATTAACAAATATTTTATATTTGGATTTTATTTAAAAACATTAATGAAATCACTGATATGTGTTTGATAACATAATCAACCTATGTGCTTGATTTAAAGTTAGGGTAGTGTGCACCTCAAAAGACTTGAATTTTCGCTCAAACTTTCCTCAAGCTGACTTTCAAGCATTCTCTTTTAACCCTTTCACCACCATGGTTTGTCCCAAATCCATTGTTTTCTATGGTAAAGTTGGACCTGTATACAGGGAACTGGGGGTGAAAGGGTTAAAAATAAAGAAAAAAAATCAGGGGGTCACCATGCAAATTTTGGTACTAGAGAAACAAATTATCCAATATTTACCAATATTTGAAATTTCAAAATAGCTGCCATCCCTATGGTATGTTTATGGGGAAAACAAGATGGCGGATTTTCACAGAACTAAGTTGATGAACATTTTATTTACTCCAAAAATTGGTCGCTTTGTACAGTATTGTAAAGAAAATTACCTGCATCTTAATGTGAAGAAGACCAAGGAAATGCACATTGACTTTAGAAGAAATGCGAAAAAACCTGACCCCATTTTAATAGACGGGGGCGAGGTTGAGAGAACTAGTACATATACATATCTTAGTACAAGACTAGATGACAAACTGAAGTTTTGTGATAACGTGGATTTTATCATAAAGAAAACTAATAGTCACATGTACTGCCTTCGTAAATTAAGATCATTTGATGTTAATCGAAAACTCCTGTCCATATTTTACAATGCTTCAGTTTTGAGTATTCTGTCTTTTGGCATTGTCTGCTGGGGTGATGTGATTTCTGTTCATGACAAGGACAGGTTGGAGAAAATCGTTAAGAAAGCCAGTAGCATTATAGGGGAAAACCAGGTATCCATTCTAGACCTGTATAGCTGACGACTTACTGATAAAGTGAGACAGATATTATCTGACACGACTCATCCCTTGTACAGTGACTTTGACAATGAACGTATCGACAGGAGTTGACGACTGAGAATACCACGAACAAACACAAAGCGTTACAAAATGTCTTTTGTTCCGAGAGCAATTTCGGTCTATAATTCAGAATTTTTTCATAGAAACTAAGGACCGTGCACGTGACTATTCGCACATCTTTTTAACATGTAGAGATGTACATATGTGCATGCTTTTATGTCTACCTGTCTTTCTTTCTGTCTGTATTTTTAGTGCTATGTTTCTAAGTGGTTTTCATTTGTGGTGACTTGCTTCTGTTTTATTTATGTGGCGAGCAATCCAATTTCCCAACGAGGATTAATAAAGATAATAATAATAAAAGCCTGAAAATGAGCCCCTAAAAAATGGTAGGCCAAAAGAATATTGTAAAATGTGAGAGTCTAAATATCAGTCCCCAAGACACCCAAAACTATCAAAGATCAGGCAACCATGATTTAAACTGTAGTTGAAGTTGCCTTTCTGTGGCTTCAAGCTGGGATGTAATTGTCTCGACTGTCCCAGATTAAACATTCAGGTCAGCAGGCTGCAAATGCTGTTACGACCGAAGTCTAATCACTCTGTTCTATATTGGATAGTCCATCATGAGTTTAGTTACTATAAGGGGCAAACAATTGGCTAATTTTGAGAAACTGTAACTATAATATTGGGTTCTTATATAGCGCACATATCCACAAGTACATGTGCTCAAGGCGCTTTACAATTATTATTACCCCTGGTCACTGGACCTAATATGATACCACTCAACTCCCTGGGGAGCAAACTACAGCTCACATGTACAGCCAATAAGCCCAGCAGAGCTAAACGCACACATTACAACCACTATCCTACCAGGTACCCATCACTCCTGGGTGGGGAGGAGCAATGAGGAATAAAGTTCCTTGCTCAAGGACACAACACCACAGCCATGCCCGGGCTCGAACTCACCATCCTGTGATCTTGAGTCCACTGCTATAGCCACTGGCCCATGATGCCTCCTAAAATAATACTCTAATATAATACTCTAGACCATTCTAATATATTTTGATTGTAATTAACTATTGAGAGAAAAGCAAAATCTTTTAATTGCTGCCCTCCTATTTTAATATGAAAACTGTTCCCACCTGTCCCTTTCCTGAGCCCTCAACCTCAGCCCGTCTCCTCACCAAAAATCTGTCCACTGCTGTCTCCAACTATAAAAGATTTGAATCTAATCAACATTTACCTGATTCAGTGTCAATGAGTTCAAGTTTAGGCACACATGTCAAGGTCAAACTGTTTTGATCATTGTGTAAATTCCACAGTGTGTCTGATATGCCATCACTGGTGCATGCAACAAAACACCTATAAAAACACCGAGTCACAATTTGTCCCCAGGCAGAGACTCTACCTTCTTTAAGGTCATGACCTCCAGAGTGGCTTATGCTGACTGTTCCAGAGGGGTGTGCAGCATCTCAGTCAAAGGAAGTAATCCTCAGATTAGTCCACAGCCTTTAGGCTGGAACTACACAGCCAACACAACAGAAAAAAACAGTATTTGGCCCTTGGGCTATAATTATTGTAGCTAGCCTCAGATCAGATTTTGATATTGATTTTTTATAGTAATCTCATGCATCTACAGTCTCCCTGCTGTAACTCATTATCTCTCAAAATATATACAAGTCAAAGATTACACTTTGACTGCTACAAGCAGTAGTGATGAGTTTGAATAGTGTTACCTTTAGGAAGATAAAACTCAGATTATTTCCAAAACTTCAACTTTCATTATCTAAACAGACATTATACCAGGCAATAATACAAAGCAGCCTTACAAGTTTTATCTGTGCATTGTTAAGTTTATAGATCATTATTTCTACCACTGCACAGCATAAATATTATCCCCCACCAGTCCACTTCATGGCACCTCTCCCTCCCTGTTCAGAAATGGTCCTGCCCTGACATGCTCTGACTGCACAAACACATTTCATGAACTTCACCTGTACGGTTTCATTACATGAAGGCATAATGCTGTATATTAAGTCTTCGCAGTCGGGAGGTAAAATTGCGTCGTTCGAACTTATTATGGACTCCCTAGAATATCGTCAATAAGCACAACAACAGACCTTCGGGGAATTTCGGGTCATAATCAGAAATGATCGCAAAACTTCGGGATGTGAAAAATGCGCTCGGGAAATGACATGTTTTTAGCTACTATAGACTATAGTCTATAGAAGCTATTGGGATGGGTATCCGTCCGGCGTCCGTCGTCAGTCTGTATGTATGTATGTATGT
>LD370067.1:87051-101528 GCA_001465055.1 Ptychodera flava
AGCAGTGCTTTATGGTTTATTTAACCATGGCTTGCATAAATTAAAACCGGTTCTCATCCAATCATAACATTATGTCTCTGGCACAATTGCACTGATATAATATAATAAAAGATAACCAGCTCAAGATTCTTTATAGCCTGACAGATATGCTGTTTTTTTATGACGTAAATCTTGATTTAAGCAAGTCTTGTTTACTTTAATTAGAATGTAATTAACTCTCGTTTATTTGCTATTATAGACTGATATAGTCTGATGAAATATGCAAATCTGTATTTTTACGGAATTTTTTACCATTTTTGGTCAGGCCATCCTGAAATGAGCTATCAAAGATATCCACCTTCTTCATCAATACATGTGTCACTAAAGGTTATTCTCTACATAACACAGCAGAGCTCTGTCAACTGTTGAGTCGCTTGTTTTTTCAAAACTGCTGGTCAGACAGTTTTAATATTTGGTTTAGATGTCCCTAGGATGACCTTAGTGAGATAATTTCATACAGTCAGGAAATACTTAATTTTGTATCCATGTCTATAGTAGCTTCAGGGACTTTGGCCCTATGTTTATCGATATCTCCCGATCCGCGGGCAGTCGCCACGTCAAATATTGACTGTTGGCATTAAAGAAATGTGTTTTAAAAATGTTACCAAGTGGGATTGCCTCTTTAAGAAATGAAATAAATAGTAAAATAGTTTAGAAGTATAGAAATTCTCACAGTCGTCCGTGCTGTCTATATAAATCCTTTCCCTCTAAAAGATAAAAATTAAAGAGTCATGTTTGATGTGTGTGTGTATGTATCAATAATAATATTTGTGATAAACATCGTTAAGGATATTTTCTTTAATTATATGTGATCAGCCAACGTCTCCATCCGAGTGAAAGCAACACGTCAAGTACCATTGTTCGATGATATCCCTGAAGACCACTGAACTTCTCAACTTTTGACCTTATCTCATTTCTGGTAAAGACGAAGAATTTATGGCTGTTCAACAAGTACATGTGCATTCTTCTTTTGGTGTTTTATTTTAACGTTTAGATTTACAGTCGGGATGAAATACACAATCCAAATGCTAGTTGTAAATGTGCTCCTAAAAGTTTTAATAGTAAAATTCAACTGTAATGGGAATTAAGCATGTCTGTAAGGGTAGGTCAGTGCTAAAGTTTGAAGATATATTCGATGCAAAAGAGGTGTTTGCAATATTAAGAATGTTTGTTTTATTCATCTATGCCACTCTTTCGACAGTGTCCGTCATATCAAGGAGAGTATGCTTTACCAGTTTTATCAAACAATGTGAAAAAAAAATATTTTTAACTGTAATATTCTTTACAGTGTTCAATGCTTGTACTTTTCTGCTGATTTGTATATAAGACTATAAATCAATGGAATAAAATTCAATCTGTTGTTAAGGCCAAAAAAAAAATAAATTGTGATGTTCCGATGGTTTTCAAAAAATAGGGTAGGTAGGTCGAAGGGAATTTTTTTTTCCCAAAATATTTTTATTTTTAAATGTGCATTTTTCAGGGGTTCAGGGCGATCAAACATTGGCCACAACATTTCCAGAAAAATGTATCATACATATAAAAGCAAAAATCAAATGCCAAGTAATCAACGTGTGGTTTTACGGGGGTTTTTTTCTGTTTTTTACTTCCATGATTACGTAGATCTAAAAGGTTTAGGGTCTGCAGGTAAAAAATAGGGTAGGTCGGGTTATCGGAACACACAACTTTTTGTTCAGCCTAACCTGGCTAAAATAAGATTCTCTTCTGTAAGTTTGCAAAGTTATAAACAATGGAGAATTCCAGAGTGAATTGTCAATTTGATCAAGTATCATGTGTTTATGTACAGGTTCTGAAGTCAACAGACTTGTTTTCAGGAATAGCTTTAATTTGTGATGTTATTTTCATAATGTTTGTGCTGTAATACAAATGTATTTCCATTTTTGTTTTGTAAAGTATGCTGAAATACAAAGCAACAGTGTGGGTTGTCTGCAATATGCAATGATATTGTCAACAAACACAAGTTTTACTCGGAATTTAATTGTCAACAATAACATATGGACATTACACCCAACAAGGCTGTATTGACTAGCCCAAATACTGATCACCTCAGCATGATTTTGGGAGGAGAACAAGAATGTAGTTGTGTATTTCAGACGGAAAAAATCCTGGAAACTCCTGGTAAGATATAGAGGTAATGAATCTGTCACAAAGGAACTCTATGTACCGTGGTGGATTGTTCAGTTGAACACTCAGCATCTGTCTCTATGTTTAAATTCATACTTGCATATAACTGCACCATTTGCCATGAATTCTTTGGAAAAGCACAATGGAACAAATTGATGTGTTTAGGAAGTACGCATGCCTAACTGAAAAACTCAAACTTTTGTTCAAACTTTCTCCAAGGAAACTTTAAACCAAATTTTAGATCAAGAATAAAATTACAGAATGATCAAGGTGCAAACTTTGGTACTAGAAACCCCTCATATATAGCTCTTCGTGATGGTAAATAATTAAACTCTAATTTTCACAAAAAATATAACTTTTTAAAGTTTGTTCTCTGTACTAGTTTTAAAATGAGCCAATATAAGAAAATTTCAGGATAGTATTGTAACATTTTAAGAGTGGATAATGTAAACTTTTTGGAGTTTGAGTATCCGTCAAAGGGTCCAGCATTCCATGTTGATCCTATACGTTGGTATATATTCATTGTATTCAATGAAGAAAGATGGACTTATAATATGCAAAGGAAAATGGCTAATTATTATAGGACTACACAGCACAGCCAAACAATTTGATCTCTGGCACATCAAGTAGGGCAGACTAACTTGGAATGTAGGCTATTGAATTGCTGAGGGCATGAGTTCAACGACAAGGGTTCAACCAACTGTACTACTACAGGAAGCAGGTCAAGGCAAGCAGGGTTTGAAAATCTCCTTTCATTTGATAATTTTTACCATCTGCAGAAGAGCATCTGTGGAACCTGTTTGGTTCATGGAACCCCATGGAGAGAATGTTTGGTGTCAAAGTAGGTCAGAGTGTAGTGCAGTGTTTGAAATGATGAAATGAATTAGTACCAGGCGGTGTAAATAACCACCAAAGGCAGACGACCGAAAAACCAGGTCAGTTTCAATTGAGAACACTTTTAAGCAGTGCAATGTCATGTAAATAATTCTTGTTTCAAAAAGACATGGGCACAATAAATGTCTGCCGTGGAAACTATGTATACAATTCTGTGTTTTTTTTCTGTAAAAGAGACCATTGTGTAAAATGCTACTAGATAGTATGACGGTCATGAAGTAAAGAGTAATATCAAATAGTTTAACCCTTTCACCCCCAGTTCCCTGTATACAGGTCCAACTTTACCATAGAAAACAATGGATTTGGGACAAACCATGGTGGTGAAAGGGTTAACAGTGTCTGTGTCTGTTGCTTTCCATCATCTGTCAGTCATAGTTGAGACAGATTCATTTGATTTGGCATTTGGTTTGCTGGCAACAAGGGCATTGTCTCACTTTGCTCTGCTCTGTCTTGAATTGTGACAAAGTTCTCCAACAAAATAACAAAATAAACCCAACCAATAATTTTGCTGATGCACTGGTAAAGAAGATGAAAACTAATGCTATAATAGGTAGTATTAGGAATATCTGAAAATTGTTACTTTGCTGTGACCTTAATAAAGGGCCAGCAGCTGTAACTTTGGATGATTTTCTTTGGCTATTTTCGTTCTTAATGTCAACTGCAGAATGAGTGTTGTTGTACTTCAAAAAGCATGAATTGAACCATGCATTATTCAGCTTGTCAACTCAGTCTGTACATGTGTGTAGACTGCTTTGCTATTGTTGACAAGTGAATTCTGATCTGGACTAGATTTCAAACATAAACAAATACACTGCATTTTACACCTGCAGTAGATGCTTTGTTGACAAGCTGAATGGTAGATGTGTCAACATACCCCGGGGAGTAAAAAAAAGAAACTAGTTGAGTTGACATTGAAAATAAGAATAGCAAATGTTAGAGCGATTGGCCCTTTAATGTGTGTTATTCGGTGAATATTTATGGCAAGTTCAAGGCAAATTGTCAGTTTTAAGTCAGCAAAACAATAAGAGCCATTTAATTTTTATTTCCTGTAGTGAATCAATACTACAATATTACAGCCAAATGAGAAGCAAATACATCAAGAGAAGGTCAGACACTGGAATGGTGTAGATAGACTCATTCTAACTGACACAAGTTGATAGGAGGGATCAATTCCAACCTGTACTTAAATATCTGAAAATGGAGAAGTTTAATGGGCAATTATATTGCTTTGGTTTGCCTGCAGTGAGCAATTATATTGTTTAATGGTTTGCTTTGAGAAGATTTTTAAATCCCAGGGGCACCAGGGTCTCACACACTGGATGGTGTTTGACTTATCAGATACATAAAGTTAATTTAAAATGAGTTATCAGTATTGCTTAAATGACAGTTACAGAGTCTTCCCTTCAATTGTGAAGGTCAAGTCCAATTTTAATGTTTTATATGACATACATACTCTGTGTGATATCTAAATTAATCTACCATGCTTCAGTGTAATATATCGATGTTTCAAATCTGCAGAGTAATCACCAATAATAAAATCCAGGGTCCAAGGCCCTCATACATTATCTTGCTGACACTCTCTCTATAATTTGTCATCAATATTCAAAAATTATGCAAATTCCTTTTACTGTATCTCAAGGCTACGATGGCATATTATTTTAGCTGATGCAATTTTTCAGCATTTTGTCTTTTGATATGCAGATTGAATATCTACACTCTTTGTAAATTCTCCAAGGTCAGATTATTTGATAAACACTGTGTTGATAAATTGAATGACTTTAGTGGTGATGACTTTCATAGCTTGTACAAGTTTTGTATTGAAACACCATAATTAAAATTATTGACGCAAGATGGACTCAATGGACTGTAATGCATGACAAACAGCACCCTAAGCCATCACAAAAGGAGCAAAATGTATACTTGTGTCAGACTTTTGAGTTAAATTCATTTATATTTCTTGGTAGATTCAAAGTTACAAACTATAATACTGATATAATCCACAGGCAAAATGGACATGAATAGTCTAAAAATATGATATTATCTTCATAATGATTAAAAATAATAAATTATAATATGAAATATCGATATTCACTGAAGCCAAGTTTCCATTTTATCCAGGCTGAGCTTCCTTTCTGCAGAGCAGCACTTGATGAAATTGCTGTACGTGTATGAGTTATGTGTGACATAGACAGCCAGCCGGGGCATCCTGTATACAGTTTATATACTTATTAGTGGACGCCCAGGTCGGCCACTGATGTCACAGTGATTTTATGGAGTGCTGCTTTGAAGAAAGGAAGCTCAACCCAGATGAAATAGTAACTTTGCTTTTGTGATATCAATATTTTATATATATCATTTATTATTTTTAATAAAATACAAAGATATCATATTTTAGACTATTCATGTCCATTTCGCCTGTGTATAACCTGGCTTAGCAAAGAAGATTGTGATCAAAACCACTCAACTATACATTCCCATCTCTACAAACGTATTTCAATAACCAAGCTCAATTATAATTGTAATATTGTCTGCCCCCCCAACACACACACACACATGCAACTGAATGGTCAATTTGACCTTTTCATATCATTCATGACATAGAAATTTGCGGATTAAATCTACACTAGAATTTATTGTAGACTGCAACGAATCATGATTTCCAATGGAGCTATTTTGTTACATCTACACAAGTTTTGATTTCTTCATAAATGTTTTTTTGACGTCAGATTACTTGAGTTTCCGTTTGGTGCAGAGATAGTGCATGCATCATCAGTACAAAATGGAAAAATTGGACAGTACATAACAGGTATTTTGAACAGGGGTCATGCCAGATAGCACTGCCAAGGTTTAGTAGAAGGTCAATAGTGTCAAGGTGTTCTATATTCAATATGGCGTTCAAATACAATGTCAACAATAAACAATGTCATCACTTACAATCTTAAAGATTGTACGTGATGACATTGTTTATAGTTGACATTGTATCAAGCATATTTTAGCTAGGAATTAATTTCTGTATTTTTCAGTTTTGCTATTTCGTAATTTCACTATTTCCTCATTTTGCCAAATAACACTAACCATCATGTTGCATTCTTTAGGTAAAGATGATATGCTTCACATATTTAATTTTTAAATTTTGTTATCCTTACTTAAATTTCATCACATTTCGCTTATAACTATGCTTTTCATTGGTATCAGAGTGACTTGATTTGTCAAAGTGTTTTATTCATCATGTGTGAAAAAACTTTCTTCCATAGCTGTTAGAATGGTGATATTTTCTATCATGTCACCTCACTGAATGACAATTACCGGTAACATGTAGCTGCATGTCTTAGCAGAAAATTATGTTGATCCCTCCACTGAATGCTTTCTAAAATTATATCAAGGTCAACAGCAGTAACAATTGTGAAAGGCTTTCATTCACACTCAGTTTACATCAATTCCATGCATACCTGAACATCGTTTTCTTCGTTCCACTTTATTATTTTGCCATTGTCCTGTATTGAAAATCAAAAGCCACTTCATGACTATACCCTTTACAAAGTTGTTAGTGGGTGTCTCAGTCAAGACTTCATGCACTTGAAGAAAACAGCAAACAACTTTGAAGAGGGAAAGGGACATGAGTGCACACCATAGAATCGGTGCCAGTCTTTACTTTTGTAAACTCTTGTATTTGTAGTTGCTCACACTCCCATGTTTTATTGACCTTTCAAGCTTGCTTGTTCTCTCTCTGTATCTCACTCTCTCTCTCTTTCTTTCTCCGGTGGGGGTAGGGTGTGGTACGTTGTACTCCCATTAAACCCTTATAGTCGATCATTCAAAGCTCTCGGAGTGAGAAAATTTTTTACCATTGTAGTTTTTTGAAAATCCAAAATTTAATTTTCCCCATAGAGTTAACATGGGAATGGCAGCCATTTTGAATTTCAAATATCGGTAATTGATAGGTAATTCAAATTTGTTACTGTGACCCCTGATTTTTATTCTTGATTTGGTAAGAAAATGGTTACAGCGTTATTGAGGAAAATTCAAGCAGATGTGTATCTTTCACTTTGGAGGCGCATACTATCTTAAATGAACATCTTAACCAAGTCTCCGATTTCCAACTTGAGGACAAAGTTTACTGGTTTGGATATGCTAACCCCAGGTATACAACAATCAACACAGTCATTGTGTGGGTAACTTTCTGGAACCTACGATGTTTCACTTTTCAAAACCATGATTTCAAGAAAGACCTGTTTATTGCAATATTATACTGACAAAAATAGAAATGCCATACACTATCGAAAGTACACAGAGTGACTGAGCAAAATACAAGGTTCATGTTAACTACAAAAATATCAAAAGACTTGATTTTAGCAGTGATAATATTTTTCAAAGATGTCCTGTAGGTGGTAAAAGGAGTGAAAATTTACAAGGCAGTATTAAGTCATGAGTTGTCTGAAGTACTTATAGTAATATAGTCTATACAATATTTAATCCTGACTTTACTACTCATCCTACTTAAAGAATATCTGCTGTTAATAGATGACAAATATATGTGATATCCGTCCGATAATGAGATTAAATTGTGGTGAGGTGAAAGTGCAGTACAATGATAAGGTAAAATTTTGAAAGACTGCCTGAGATGGTGCCAACAATTTTGCATAACACAAGACAAATGTGAGCCAATGTATAAATTTAATGCAAGAGATTATTTTTTCCTTGTGAATTTCAGTTAAGCTCTTCAAGACTCTACTATAGTATCCGAAAAAATATGCAACTTTCATCCAACGAAACATACACAACAAAAACAAATCATCAAACAAATAAACAAACCTAGTCTAGCCATCTATGTTGAGCTTGGCATACAGATATGTAGAATGTTCTATTTTGAAGTAAATCCAGCTGGCAACATAGGCCCTGCCTGGGTTATAAGCATCAAGATAGACAGACTTTAAAAAATTCACAATTTGCCCATCTTCGGTTTGTGTGGACCGCTTTTCAAATATCTTTGAGCAAATAAATCTCTCTCGTAAAGGTACTCACTCTCAAACATTTAATAATATTCTTTTGGGCCAACCACTTACCGGCTCATTTTGAAGCCTGTGGAGGATATAAAATTGAAAATTCATTTTTCCCATAGAGATGACAAAGGTATGGTGGCCGTTTTGAATTTCAAATATCAGTAAAGCTGAGTATAAATTTGTTTCTCTGAGTACCAAACTATGCATGGTGACCCCTAATTCTTATTGTTGATGTAGAAATAATGGGTATATTTACTTAGTAAAAGTTTAACTCTTTCAAGGAATTACCTTAAAGCTCCATAAGCTGTATCTTTTGGCTATTTTTCCAGAACTTTTGTTTTGTGGTTTCCCTACACTTTCTGCACTGAATCCCTAAACTGTAATTTAATGCCAAGTATTTAGCATATCAACACAATCTATATGAGTATAATCTCCATTGTTATTGTAGAAAATTGTATTCAAGTCTGGACTAGAATTCATTTGTGAACAATAAACAATGATCACTACACACATACAAGCTGTGTTGACAAAAAGAACATTTCAGCATGACAAACGGATTAGGGTCAGACAGGGTAGTTGATATACAGAAGCAGAATACTGAAAACTTGCAACAAGTTACAGCTTATGTCCCTTTAAACAATGAATCAGAAGTTCCCAATTGTCAAGCCACATAATGCCCATCAGTCGAGTACCAAGGGAACTTAATTTCTGACACATTAAAATTATGGTTAATATTTGAAATTGAAATTTTTTTCTACTTTTCTCTGAGATATGTTTTGAGTCATGTTAGAAAACTGACCTAACAAACAGGATTTCAAGTTTTTCAAGTCTGTTTTTCCTGATCTCTTTTCTTGTTTGCAAATTGAAAAGTTTGTAATTTTAACAGAGATGTTAGGGCACAGTTATTTTTCAGGTATCAGTAAAATCTAAGGCATTAGCACAGTGACTCCTGATTTTAATTCCCTGTGATTAAATAAGTCCAATTTCCTCAAGAACCATAATCCAGTAAGAACAATATGCCGGTACATTTTAATGCAGACTTCCCAAACATCATGGATGGCTTAATTGCAATTTACATTTGTAGTTTTTTCAAGATTGAATCCATTATCTCAAAACCTGACAGACTGACTCTTCATCCACGGCAAAATACTGGAAAAGGGGATAAAATGAGCACACAGCAAGCACCGTGTTCCTAATCAGACTGCATATATCCGTTGTTCTAAATGTTTTTTAAGGTCTCCATTAAAATCATCATTAGCATGACACAGGAGAATAGTTTTTTTTTGAATTCTTCTGACTGTTCAAACTACACCTATATTTACTGCTTGTTTATCATAACATTATACTATACACAGTTACAAAGTCACTGCATTTTGTGAACTTCTTTGATGACAATCAGTCAATGGTTTAGATACTATGTTGTAGTTGCGACTAGAATTCTACATATCGATGTAACTGGTAACTTGCTTTTCCAAAAGCTATTTTTCAATCTTCTAACACTAGCACAAGTTACTCAGTGTTCTTTTATGTGTGAATTTTTTCATCAACTTATTCTGTGACCTTTTGATAGAGATCAAATCTGTAGATGTGCTATGAGGAATAACACGTTTAACTCAATTCATCTTTTTTTACTGGGTATTACGTACATCACATACGCAACTGCATGCCACAACATGCAAAGATCTTTTTTTTTAAATTTTTACAACTACTGTAGATACTACTGATGACGTATAACATGATGCATCACTGACAATAAACAGATAAACTCTCATCATTGCAGTTACAGGGCCAACATTTTGCCAATTTTCTTCGGTAATAGGTCATTGTCTTTTATCATTTATGCCTCATACCGTATGTTCCTCTGTAGCAACAATTAAATGGATGACTGTACCTACTTTAGTAAAATAATTATTCCGATTTATACTATGATTTATAACTATAATATCTATAATTTTATTTACTTTAAAAACATATGATACGGTCAACACATAGCATTGTTTAATTATGATGCACTTCTTCCCTAGGTCAGCATTAGGAACATAATATTGGCATGGTCGTTTTGTAACATCGTCAAAACATGTTATTACAAAGAGTCAACATTTGACCTGAAAGTCCAAAAGTTGAACGATCTGTAAAACAGCGTTGATGTTCTCGGACAAAATTTGAATTTGAATGACTTGATGAATTTGACAACATTTGACATTATTAATGCTCATGCAGGGCAAGCTAGAGGGTTTATACATATTCACAAACTAGTGAGTACAACACATGAATGACCTGCTGAGGTCACACACGCCTTGCCTCTTGTTGACTTCCTGTTGTAGCATCAGTGTGTACAAAAACAATCTTTGGACCCTATATCTACCGGTACTCAAAACTGCAATGGTCAAGGAGCCTACAGAGGTCCAACTGTTGCATTAAGAAAACATCTTTTTTTCTCTTTTGATATCGTTGTACATTAATCTGTAGGGTCGAATATTGGCTACATAGCATGATTCAAAATATTACATGACTAAAATTCCACTGTGATTTTCTTCACTGGCCAAAACCAATTGTTGTCAGTGGTGATCAAGTTTACAGGGAATTTACGCAACTGTGAATTTCAGGTGAAAAGGTGAACTGGTTAAAATGCCCTACAGGCATTAGCACACCCATTCCACATTCCATAATCCCAGAATGTGCGTAGAATGTATGTCCAGCAGACCTGCACACATTCCCTATCATTCAATGATAGATCAGCAAATACACAAAGTCACAGCTCCTGGCAAAATAAAGAGGATATTCCACCTAGTGCCACTGGATTTGCTCAACACTGATCATATTTAGTATTTTCTCTGTTAATTTCTAAAGATAATTATTAATATTTAAATTAGACATGCATTATCTAAAATAAATGAGTCCATGTCAGTTACAATGTCATTCTGTAATAAAATTGTCAGACATGGACTTGCTATGATTACATGTGTTAGTTTTGTAGAATAAATTTTGTTATTAGAGTTGAGAAGTTAAAATCTTTTATCTTGACAAATTGTACAGATACAGTGTTTTCCTAAATTAGAAATCCCGGAGTGAGGACTTTTGGCGTAACTCTCCAGGGATTTCATACAAACCTACTTTTTTCCTACTTTTACCTTTTACCTCCGTTAACATTAATGCTCCATGCCAGTCACCTGGCATGCTGCAAGCTAATGTCAAATCCCTTTCTAATTCTGAATACATATACTTTGATAGTTTTGAGTTTGCGATTATATATATAGACAGAGAAAACATTGTGCTACATACAGCGACATTTCTACCAAAACCTAGATGGGTAGTTACATTAAATTGTTAGCCTACATGCAAAACAAATAAATCATAGATCTAAATAAACCTCAATTGTAATGAAAAACTTTTGCAAAAATATGGTGAAAGGACAGAAAGACGGTACTTTAAAGACTGAAATACATCAGAAGTGATGTAAAGAAAGATCTACTTGAGAAATATAAGCATTACAGAATCAGCACATCTTGGTATAAATTGTCCATGATACCTATAAAATGTTGATCCTCTTTTTCCAAAGGGAGTTAGAGCGCACGCTTGCCAAGGGTTAAATTTCACAATTGCCTGGGGTCAGAGTTCACACGATCCAGGTCAACTTCAGTTGAAAGCAAGTCCAATATGAAAAGAACTTGGAAATCAAAGTCTCTCCAGATGTTGTCTGTTCAATGCCCATAAGTCAGTACTTTAAGTGATAAGTGATGCTATTAAACTTGAGCTTTGATACAATTAAATTAGACCTTGGCTAGGCCATAGACCTCGGAGCAAGAGGGTCTATGGTAAGGTAAAAAAGAGAAAAGGTTTTGTTTCTCATCCTAACATGTGTCCATCTAGATTAGCTGCGTCTGCTGCTTTTTTCATTATTAGCTTGAAAAAATAATGAAAATACGCGGCCATACAGAAAATATCAATATCTGTTCAGCATCATGCATACACAATGTATAGCAGTGTTCTCCACAGCTTGGAAATACAGGGAGGTGGATAATTTACATAACAATGGATTATTTGTAAATTCTTTGTTCTAAATCTGGTTATTAACATATTATTTGATTGCACCAAAAACAGAGGGGTGGCCCAGCCCTTAAAGTCTTGAAGTGTGGAATACAGTACTTTATATATATTCTGAACAGCCAACACATTGGTGTCGTTGTGCTGCATGTCAGAATTATTACTTCATGTTATATTTTCATGTCAGTCAGTTAGATCTTATGAGTACCACAGAAACTGAAAATACACATTAAAACTGAGATGAAGCGCCATTGCATCAACTTTGTAAAGACCTTGAATGAGAAAGAAACCTTTAATTTGTTTTGGCCTAGGCTGATTTGTCCTTGAATAAGAAATATTTCTAAAAAATTCATTTCTGGGCACAGAACAGGCAATCTACGAAATTCATCCTGGTCAACAGACGATTACACCCTCAACCCAAAAATCTTCCTTGCCCTCTGTCCTGCCATCAACAAACAACCAGGACTTGCCTGATATTAATCGTCATGCAAATTGCAAGAATATTATATTAAACCTGAAGCATATTTTTGTCAGACATTGAGGTTAGTGAATTCCCCTTTGCAGTTCACATTGCTTAGTAACTCTCAATAGCATCTATAAGGGAGTCTATACTTCCTGCTTAGCTAATCAGCAGTGAGACATCTATGCACTCACTGACTAATTGGGCTTTAAAGGTACACTGTCACCTGTTCCAATTTTGCCACAGTTACCATGGAAAGAGAAAATCTAACCAATCACAGATTTTAAGCGGGTGGCTGCTTTTTAAAAACAGCGCCCTCACACAGGCATTTTGAATACCAAGGAACACCCCTTTGACCATATATGGGCATATTCAGATTACAGGTGACTGTATACCTTTAATGCATTGGCATGATATTTTATCTACAGCTGCATTCAGCGAATCACAAACACAAAGCACTAAAACAGTGACGTACAGAGCTGTAGCAGCACAGTCCCATGACTTGTTGAAGTCCAACTAGACTGGTCTGTGACCAGAGAACACAGACAGGCTGCCGCTGCTGTCCATGTCACATGACCATTCTTCATCCATGGTCACACAACTTTCAAGGAGAATCCCACTTTCTTCAGCTCTCTTAGACAGTCCAGAGCTCTCAAGATCTCCCGCGGGTAAAGTTCAAAATGAATCTTCTATCGTATGCACACAATCAATGCAATATTTTCATCATCATCTTGAAATAATGTCCCTGCATCATACCACTGTATATGCACGGCATTCATATGGAGATAAATTTGTCCATCATTATCAAATTGTTCAAAGGATTTTTTGTATTTATTTTTTATGTTCCAAATTGTAGCCACATCAGTATTGAAAGGATGAGTTCATCATCATAAAGTCTCAATTTCTCCTCAAATTTTTTTAAACCTGATTTACCCACTTCAAGTTCAGTAGTCCCAACTTCCCCCTTTAAAACAAAAGGATTAATCCATAGCTTGGTGTAGTAAGGGTTGACATGCATAAACACTCTCTTCCTTTGCAACCAAAGATATCAGCTCATGTAATCATCTGTGATTGATACAATTGTGAAATGTCATGTTTTCCATTTCTTCTTCTGTACAACTTCTGTGATATTGCCTTGCAATTATCAGTTCAGGTAAACTATTAAAGAGACAAAAAGCTACAGCATGATAATTTTCTTACCAAGTTCAATTATGATTTGGCAGTTTTAGTAACAGTCGAGAAAATACAACGTGATACATGCTACTTATTTGTGGCCAATTCAACAAGCAGCTGTTCATTTTCCATTACGAGAACGGTTTCACCAAAGTATAGCTTTGAACTATGGCTAAGATTTAAAATCTAGTGTTTGTTTTACATGATTTTGCTTGCGTAATGACCAAACGTTAACACAATTTGAGCTTATAGGCCTTGCACAAGACGGCTTTCGCTAGTTTACATTTCAACCCTTCCACCCCTGTGCTTTAGTTTAATCCATTGTTCATATTGGGATTGCTGGAACTATGTTCAAGAATCCGGGGGTGTCCACACTATGACTGTCCACAGTTATTTCTTGATGACCAAATGCTCTGGTCCATATGGAAACTTTGTGATATTTTCAGCTCCATCTTTCGTCACAACCAGGATATCGTGTTCCCTATATCCACCTGCTCCGGGCAGACCTTCTGGAAGCATGATCATGGGTTCCATGGAAACTACCATTCCCGGCTCCAGTTTGGTTTCAACGTCTTCTCGCAATTCAAGACCTACAAGAAATAGACACAACACTGGGTGTGTGGGCTAACATTTTGTAACTGATGGTAAAATGTGATCGAGGTCCGATAAGAATTGCAACAACAACATGGCCTGGCATAATAAGACTATCGAGAATAGTCACAGTG
>LD370067.1:135257-148156 GCA_001465055.1 Ptychodera flava
CGGCTTGGCATTTCCGGCTGGTCTGGCGTTGACCCCACACGATCTGCGCAACAGCCTACCACTAACGCGTTTATTCTTTCAATTTAATACTGTTTTGACATTGATGTGCCCACAGACTTGGAGCAAGTCTAGGACTATACTTGATCCCATTATTTAATTTTTGCCTTACCGCACTCCTTGAGTGTGTTGTTGAGCAATAAAGTCAAGTCAAGTCAAGTCAAGTCAAGTAAAGTATTATTGCGTTTGCTCGGAACCACGGTAACTCAACCCCACAGTATACGGAACCTAGTAGCCTATCTAGCTCTGCATGGCAGGGCTTAGACTCTCGCCAGTCGCTTGTACTGCTTGGTCTCGCGTAGCTTCCGGTATTCCTTCGGCACTCCACCTCGTGCCTTCGGCGCTCGACCTCGCACCTTCGGCGCTCGATCGCCTACGTTGGATTGCTTACCGCACTCAATAAAGTGACTCCGGTAAAAAGAAGGCACGAGGACTGTCGACAGTCTAGGCAGGGCTGTGTGTTACCGGCGTTGCCTCTCACTGTGGTGGGAGGCCGTATAACGCCGGTAACACACAGCCCTGCCATGCAGAGCTAGTAGCCTATCATGTGAAATACATCTGTCAACTCAGTTCCCCCTCGTAGGCCGAAACTCTCTTCCTATTCCCAAACCACTTCTTGTAATTCTGGCTCTGGGATTTCGGCGTTTTGTCCTGTTGTCTTTTGAATAGAAAGACCATTCGCCACGGTTATGCCAAGTGTTTACCATGATTATAGTCCCTGTGCTGTGCGATATACTAGTAATATGCAGTTGCACTTTGAACTCCCTTATGTAACATCCTACGATAATCAAGCAAAACAACCAGAACAATGCCCGCTAGAAACAAACAAAATCATTGCGATCATCGGCTGGCGTATGGAGAGTCGTTTTTTGGGACGACGATGCAACGATGTATAAGGAAAGAAGTCGGTACATACACATTTACTAATATTCTGCCCTACTCACAGGTTGTTGACACGCTATGGCCGTCACCTGATAGACTGTAAGCCCAGGGATGTTACTGCTGGTCGTTAACACTGTGGTGTTACAATCTTCCGAAACGCCAAGAACAATTAAAGAACAAGTAGTGTCGCCACTTGCTGTCGAAGGACTTTCCGTAACCGTCGACTTCTTCTATGCTATACACACTGGTGCTACACGATTCACCAACGGAACCCAGGAACAGCTGTAAGCTTACCGACGAGAAAGGGCGTCAACTGGGCAGAGATGTAAATTTATGTTAATAAGGCGAAAGAGGTCCTCCCACCCCTTGCGATTTGTTGCTCAGTGGACAGAATTCCGCTCTATTGTCTGGGGTTGATCATGCAGGAGAATGAAGCAGAGATCATAGGATGGCGGGACTGACCAGAGTTGCGGGACTGTGATTTCCTCAACAATTTGAGAGAGAGAGAGAGAGAGAGAGAGAGAGAGAGAGTCACGCAGGGATTAACATATTTTCTAGCTGCAGTACAGTAGCCCGAGGTTGTGCGTGGTTATTTGGATCGCAGCAAAACTGGTTTTGCCGTCCGACTCAAATACACAGGCAAAACCTCGAGCTACTGTACTGCAGTTACATATATTCGAGAGAGTCACGCGGGGATGATATTACTAGCACATTCACAGATTCTCGGTTCTCAGTGCACGTATGCAGTGACCTTTGTTATAAGCACCTATTATCTGTATGTGCTTGACAAGATTGGACACGCCATTTGTATGCAAAAATAGATCATCAGTGTAGATGAGGTTGATTACACTATTACTATATACCGTGGTCTTCCCATCTGCGGTCCGATATAACATTTCATTGCATCTCGTTATTCTGTATAGAGACCCTGAGTTCATTGAGAGGAAGTGGTCCAAACATGAATTTGAATCCTCGAGGCATTTTTTTGAGCACCATTAAAGGTATACTGTCACCTGTTCCAATTTTGCCACAGTTACCATGGAAAGAGAAAATCTAACCAATCACAGATTTTAAGCGGGTGACCGCTTTTTAAAAACAGCGCCCTCACATGGGCTTTTTGAATACCAAGGAACACCCCTATGACCATATATGGGCATATTTAGATTACAGGTGACTGTATACCTTTAACATCTCGACATTCATACAAGGAAAAGCTATAGAGTTTCACGAATAAGATAGAATGTGATCTTTTGCTATTGCACGATTTTGACATGTTTTCGACGTTGATGAGTAAACTTTGTAAACGTTGTCATGATAAGGCCAAATGAAACTTGCCGGTAGCCCTTCCTATCATTTTTAAACCCTCCGACCCTAAGATATTTTATCATTTTCAAAAAGCATGCATGATCTGGTCGAATTTTACTGTTTTTTGACGGGTCACACTGAAATGAAATTAAAAAATATAAACAGTTCTCGAGTGACCTTCCCTATTTCTCAAGGGCTTGTTATTGGAAACGCACGTTTTTTCCTACGCCTATTAATCCTCTAAGTCGACACCCTTTTTTTCTGCTTCAAAACGGTCGACTCCTCAGTTTGCGGATGCACGTACATACTGTAGGCCTGATCGATGTTGACTGAAGTTTATAATAAAGCTCTTACTGAACGCTGGACTTACTGAACGCTGACGTCGCCACATATCTCTTCTATAGCGTTGGTGTGATCCCATAATGATGATGTGCGGGATCCAGAGCCAACTTTGAGAATGCGCGCTCTGCGACAGATATTCGGACGCCCAAACTAATTGTACAATTCTCTTTTGGTTCACCACTTACTGGGTCTACCACTTACTTTGAAGCTTATGGAGTAAATACAGTTGCCGAGCCTTATTTTTGTGAAAAATTGAACATTTTATTTTCCCTTTAGAGCTAACATATTTCAAGTTGAATTTCAAGGGTCCGTAAATATCTGGTGATTTGTTTTGTGACAAATTTTGCATGGGCACTCCTTATTTCGTCAGTTTCGTCACAGAAAGTACGAGTGGAAGTTTAGGTCTTTCTTTTTCGAGGCGGGTGCTAACTAACAATATTTGAAAAAAAACGTGGATAATCTGATTTAGGCCACGGTCAGGAGGTTTAAATCCAGTAACTAGCCATAACGACCACTAACGACCAGTAACGAGCAGTAATGAGCAATGACGAGCCAAAAACATGATCTGCTCATAAGTTAAACTACAACCGCAGTTCCTGCCTATTCTGGATATTACACCCTCTACGACAAGTTTGGTACGACTAGAAACCTCTGCGACAGTGCTCATAGAGTAAGCTACAGCAAGCTGTAGAATCAGACAGAACGAGCCAATAACGAACAATAACGAGCAAAATAAACACGATCTGCTATGGCAAGCCAAACGTTGCAATATTCTAGAAAAAACTACTTTCTTTTTATATAAAACATTTTCTTTGTGCAAACACCTATTTTCGTTTAGTGAATATGCATTTTCTTTGTGTTATAACCTATTTTCTTTGCATGAAAAGCTATATTCTTTGTGTAAAATCCGTTTTCTTTGTGTAAAAACCCATTTCTTTGTATGAAAACCTATTTTCTTTGTTGAAAAACCCATTTTGTTCGTGTGAAAACCTATTTTCTTTATGCAAAAAAAAACATTTTCTTTTTAAAAAAAACATTTTCTTTTCGTACAAAACATTTTCTTTTTGTAAAAAACATTTTGTTTTTGTAAAACCTATTTTCTTTTTGTTCAAAACATTTTCTTTTTGTACAGACCTATTTTCTTTTTGTACAAACCTATTTTCTTGTTGCACAGCCTTCATTCATGTTGCAAAACGTATTTTTTTGTTGCACAACCTTCATTCATGTTGCAGAGCCCATCCTAGTATTCCAAAGCGACCATTCGTATTGGTCACGTGTCACATCTGTTTGTGCTTGTTCAACTCACGTTTCTCTTTAAAAATGTGTTATTTTTATTTGAAATATCTTCTTCTATATTAATAAAATAACATACGCAAGTTTGTAAAACTTTCATTCCTGTAAGTATAACCTATGCTCGTATTCCAAAACGGTCATTCGTATAGGGTCATGTAACCTTCGAACTATGGCGTTTTGGTCAAAGGTTATTTGCAGACGCCACTAGTTATGTGCTATCTGTGTTACCGCAGTACTGGTCGGCTCTTCTATGCGCATCTTAATCTTCGCTTGCCAAGGTCTCGTGTCAGGGCAGCTGGATGCTCTCCGATGAGGTTGTTATTGGGAGACGCTAGTCGAAGTAACGGACCCGTGCGAGCGGACGATGTGTTACGCGTGGTCAAGGTTTCGTGTGTTCCGTGCCACAGTGGATAGAGGGACTGTGTCCGTGCACACCATTCGGTGCACGGTATAATTATTTTTTTTTAGCGTCATTATTTAACTTTTTGCGAGAATTTCGTCTCATCACAGATGTTGAACTCCAATGACTGTATCATTACGTTGAAAGAGATAGTTTCACAGTGGGACATGTCAGAAAGAAGGCTGTCTTCACGAGGCTTCGGCAGCATGATTATTGTTTTTTCAACCATGTCAGCGATTTGAGAAAGCCTATAGGAGGTGTGTGGTCGGCGTAACACGGTCCCTCCTCTTGTGGACCGTGGCAGTGGGACCATGGCTTATACGACACTGTCATTTAATGCTTTGCTGCGAATCCGTAGCCTCTGCCACTCGGTACCGGGTAGCTTGGTCACTCCCAGCAGAACACGTCAAGGAGTGGCAGGGCTCGTTTTCGCAGCAATTAATGCTCTGACCTCGCGTAGCAGAGCCGCTAGACTTACCAAAAGTCAGTGGGCTTGATAATGGCGTAATAATATAAAATACATTCCAGCAAAATTTGTCTTGATTTAATTTTACGTGAGAAGTGCCATTGCGTAAAGCTGCGTTCACAAATAAGGGGGGGGGGGCGGAGGAACCGCGATTGAAATCTTTTTCAGTCTCCTCAATATCCTCATAAAAAATTTCAAGTCCCCTCATCTGCATGTATATGGTCAGAATTTTTCAAGTCACCCTCAAATTATCATCTAGCCGTATATTTATTAGGGATGTACGCCCAGACAAAATAAACATTTGCGCAGTTCCGCTCGCTGATGCTCGACACCGCCTGATATGAGCAGTTTGTAGAGCCATATTCCTATGGCAAGTGTAAATTTATTCATTTTCGAATGCATTAGTAGACTTTTGGATTTATCAATCTAGGCTGACTTGAGTTACTCTAACACTGGCCAGGTCAATGACACCTGAAGAGCACACAAGAGAGAGTAGGCAAACTGTGAATTCCTGGCTACATTTTGCCAAATTATGAAAATACTGAGCACAGGGACCTACCCAGTGACCGATTTTTTTTCAAAAGTACCAAACATGTATGACTGAGATGCTACTTAAAAAAGTTGTATGAAATCGACAATACTGGAAGGTTAAAATAGTACATCAAATTAACGATTTCATCTCTGAAATTTTGGATGTGATAATGGCAAATTTGGTAAAAATGATTCCATTTAGTCACACATCTTTTCATTTAAATTAAAGTCTTTACTTTTCAAAGTTTTACTTTTGTCATTGTACGATGAGAATGTGAAACTTTCATTCACAGCATGAACTTGCAATGAATGGTTTCATATATTGCTTTACGCAAATTCATGAAAAACAATTACTCTTCATCGTACATTTGTAAAAAGTCAAGCATGGTGACCCATCTTTTTCTTTAGTATTTTATTATTCTAGTATGCCAGAATTCAAAAATCCTTGATAAATAAGGACCCAGTCAAAGTCGTCATAAAGTATCGTCCAGTTGGAATACTTAGACGATACTAGATGATAGTATCGGATAGTATTTAAAGCCCAATCACTCCGCTCATGAATATAGCCTATTGTTAAGGATTGGGGATGCGGGTATTGTGGAGGCTACATCCATGCGGAAGATTAAATTATCTTAAGGGTGGGTGGGTGGGCAGCGCATTTTTATCTCATGCATTTGCCTTCTTTTCTGCTCATATCACCGCATCCGTTATTATACCATTCCTGCGGCAGCGTGGCCCTTATCTGTGCGAGGAATGACACATCCCTGTCTTGGTACTTCTTCTTTCTTTTATACTTCTCTCCATTTGATGAATATTCATGGAACGTAACACCTGGCGTAATTATATCGCTGCGTGGTTGGGCTTTGAATATTAATCATAAATCGTATTATGTAACGAGTTCTAAGCGGTAATATTAAACTATACTAGACTCTAAGATCGATATTTTCTAGCATCGATACTAGACGATACATATCAAATATCGCCATTAGATGTGCAATTTCGCACTGCCCTCGCGCTAGGTAGGCTGGCGCTTAGATCGTGGGGTGAAGAAAGTCTACTGTAGGTGGGAGTGACCGTACGCGTCATTCTCCAAAGCGGTGTCGCTCGATCATGTGACCTGGTAAAAACTATATCCGCAACTTAGATTAAAACAGTTAATACGAATAGGGGACAATTAATTACTCAATAAGTTGAAAAATATTCATTTAAAAGTCAAAAACAAAGATTCTAAGCGACTGGTGGGCTAATCTACTCGTGGCATCTACAAATAACCTTTGACCAGAGCACATTTCACTAGAGCGCCATCTTTATTCGAAGGTTATGTGAACAATACAACATGAATGAAGGTTGTGCAACAAGAAAATACGTTTTGCAACATGAATGGAGGTTTTGGAATAAGAAAATAGGTTTTTCGACATGAATGAAGGTTGTGCAACAAGAAAATACGTTTTGCAACATGAATGGAGGTTTTGGAATAAGAAAATAGGTTTTTTGACATGAATGAAGGTTGTGCAAAAAGAAAATAGGTTTGTACAAAAAGAAAATAGGTTTGTACAAAAAGAAAATGGTTTGTACAAAAAGAAAATAGGTTTTACAAAAAGAAAATGTTTTTTACAAAAAGAAAATGTTTTTTTCTAGCAAAAAATGTTTTTTTACACAAAGAAAAATAAGTTGTTATACAAAGAAAATGGATTTTACAAAACGAAAATAGGTTTTTATGCAAGGAAAATAGATTTTTACACAAAGAAAATGGACCATTACAAAAAGAAAATGGTTTCCTACACAAAGAAAATGTTTTATGCAAAAAGAAAATAGGTTTTCAATAATATTGCAACGTTTGGCTTGCCATAATCTGCGCATAAATTTAACTACAACAAAAGCTCCAGCCCTGGAAATCACGCCCTCTACGACATGCTTGGCACAATCTCGAAACTTCTGAGGCAGTGCTCATAAAGAGTGAAACCAGGAGTATGAAACCGGATAAACACTTTTAGAATAACAAGGAAAATTCATATTTATTTATTTAAGTATTATTCATATATAACAAGACAGAAATCACTTCTCAGTGAGCTCCGAAGCTTGAGCGTGCGTGGTATCCCTCTTTGCCTTCATAAAACCACATTTGCCCGAACTCTGACCCTTGCCGCTGATTTCGGAAAGTGACTGTAGAGAAATTACAAGGGGAGACCACCATTTTAAATATCAAATCACAGTACACGGGAGTCTGTTGGGCAAACTATTGATAATTTTCTCCCATTTATATAAATTGACAAACATTTACAAAAGCTGAGATATAGTTAGTATTGTATCGAAAAAAAAAGAGTTCATGCTTTCTCATAGACTGCCATGTATAGTAATTCAACAGTTTAAGTAGAATTTGAGAAAAATCAAATTCCTTGCACGCATATGCCCTTCTTATCCCCCAATTAAGTTCCTGTAAAGTAATATATCAGCTATAAAAAAACCACAAATGTCGAGAGAAATGTACTTGATTTGAATATGGTGTTTGAAGTGAAGATGTGAACAAAAACATTGATATTTGAATTTCAGGCAAAAACTATAACCTCACTTCACATGGTAATCCAGGGATAAACTAATGAACAATATTTACCGTACAAAACTTGTTCTATCCGTGCATTCATATGTCTATTATGTTAAATATTTAGTTTAAGGCTGTCATAAGTTTCTTGACAATGACTATATTTTCTGTAAAATTACAAGCCAAACTATAGATGACGGTAAACGTTAAAACCGTTGCCCGTTTCACTTTTGAATACCCAATTGCACTGCAGATAGTTGACAGAGTATAGTTACATGTGGTCTCTATTACTGTGGCATGTGATCTCTTATTATTCGAATTAAAACGTTACATAATGTGAATATTTTTAATAGATAAAAGTATTCTTTGAAAGGTTCATGGCATGTTTTTAAGCATGTTAATTGGTGCGAGTCACTTTTTTTCATGCGAACACATTTGAAGGTTCACCAGTGACTATTTTTTCTTCAGCTTCATGGTGAAAGACACCAGCCCTCCCGCTCTTTAAGTTCTTTACTGTCCCCTAGCACGAGTACAACATTTGAGGAATAGATCATATTGGCTCGTTCTATTTAGTTCTAGCTCTTTATTGCTCGTTTGTGGTCCGTACTGGTCGTTCTTGTTAGTTGCTGGATTTGCCTCCCTGCCAGAGTCCCTCCACAAATTAAAATTGTGGAGTGGCCGTGTTTGGGCAAGTAACAAGTCGTTATAAGAGGCGTTTATATGTAAGTGTTACTTGATGGAATTTTAATAAAAGTAAAGGCGCAGAGCTCAAAACAGTTTCTTCAGGGTTCTGTTCCGTGTCAAAAGACTTCGTGTTCTGCTTATTCTCAACACAGTCTGTATATCCTATCTTTTCGATGTTGACTGGAAGTTTAGTCAGGACGAGACGTAAAATATTGCTCAAACTTTCAAGATTAATACTTCAAACCTTGCCCTTCCGAAATCTAATCTAATCCTTCCTAATAAAAATTAGGGGTCACAGTGTAAAATGTAATACTAGGCAACCATAACATGAATTTAATTTTATCTACGCAATTAGTGAAAAATTGGGGCTACAGCAAAATGTGTTTTTTCTCATTTACCTGGTTGACTTTTATTTTACAATCGCTTGTTTTTTTGGAGTGGGGTCAAATTTTACAAAGCTTTGTAAGGATTTGTTGCAAAAAACAACAGAATTGACCGAAAAGTATATAAAACAGAATACGGACATGACTTCATAATGTATGTATGTATGTATGTATGTATGGCTTATTACAGTGATTCATAAACTGTATCACTTCAAAACAATTTAGACAATTTTTGGATCAATTCTGACGGCTGTAGCATGCTAGCAGGGTACGCTTTTCCATTCCCGACACTTGGTACCGCAACGTTCAGGATGGTCCTACTTACTTTGTAAATGACAAACGTCCCATGGACCTGGTAATGTATTACCTTAAATGAAAATGATTATTGGACCAGTTTTACAAACTGAAGTTTGCGCAACAATTGAGAACATGTGCGACCAATCATAAGAGAAGCCTCCTTCACCACCATAAACTACGCCTACGTGGCCTCGATAAAATGACACTTTTAGACAGACCGAACAAAAGGTCCTGCTTGTCAAAGCACAGGGCGTTGTCTACATGTCCGTCCCCAGGGGTGGGTAGGTGTTCTGTATCGCTAATAAAGATATATTCTACCAACCTTTGGTGTTTCGGTCTTAACTTAGCACTGCCCTTGACAATCTTGCGTCTACGTTTTATCAACATGCTGCGTCTATTATCTGATGAGTTTGAGTGCCTAATTAGCCAAAGTAATCAAGGGTAAATTACTAATCTGTGGACGCTTTCACCAGATTATCACCGGATTAAATTTGACAAAGTCAACAACGAACGGCACCAGCAAGGTATAGGTGCTCGTTGTTGACCTTTAATGTGTCAATTAAGCCCAACACCGCACGCACTATATTCTGAACTCGGATGGTTATGTCTGCCGTTGTTTGTTCAATTAAGTTTTACCTTGAATTATTGTAATGGGTTGAATCGCATTTCCAGGTATAATTAAGTTAAGGAGTTATATAGTTAGATGTTAAGTTGATAGAGTAGCCTTTTAACATCAGTGGCTCTTCTGTAAGCATCTTTATCGAAGAAATAAAGATTGACATTTGTCAACCACAAGCCACTACTCTGGTCGATCTCTGGTATCCTACTCGTAAGACGATTGAAATCAGCGCTATAACAGTAGGCGATCTTGTATGGGATCGTTTGATTTTTCCTCGAAGGGTAATCTATCCACTATCTTTTGTGGTTTCACATCTTAATGTAACAATGGATTTGGTTTGAGGCCTACTTTATCACTCAACTGTATTATCGAAGAATGCAATAAACTGAACAATAACATATAATAGTGATCTAGCAATAAAGAGATCTAAAGCTATGACAACTAAGAGATAAAAGTGATGGACCGACAAGTTGAATGAAAACGATTTGTTTTCAACGTTTCACCTGTTAAACGCCTATTTGTACTATCTCTTTGAGTATCAAAAGATTCGCAAGAACAGTTTCGAAAATAAAAGTATTAAATTCCTGTCGTCATTGTGTCGATGGACGCATTCAGTTCACTTTCAACTTTAAAAATGAAGTCAAAGAAGGACCGACAAGTGACCTAAAAGTCACGGAAAAGTTAAAGATAAAAACGAATTTTTTTTCGATCTTTCGACATTTAAACACCACTTTCTACTTTGTAGTATCTTGATGAATATGCACAGTTTTGAAAAAAAAAACAGTTTCAAATCGAAATAGAGCGACAAAGAGATCTGTCAAAACTGCAACAACTATACAAACAAAGACAGTCACCGACAAGTGACTTTGTTACGGAAAAGTTGAAATAAAAAAACGACTTTATTTTTCGATCGTTCGCCTTTTTAACTGCACTTTCTACTTTAGAAATGAAGTCAAGGACCGAAGTGACACGACTTTGTTTTTTTTCGATATTACCTAAAGTTCCTTTTTTCTCCAGGCTAGTTTGATCAAAGCAATTCCATTAATTCACAACTTTGCTGTCTGATGACGCGCTAATTTCCAACCTATTCAGCGGCAAGGCATTGATCATGGCGAGCGATTAATTTACGCCACCTTTCAATTCACAAAAATTATAATTAAAAATTTGTGAACGAGGTTTACATGTCGTCATTGTCTATATAATGGACGCATTTAGTTCACTTTCAACTTTAGAGATGAAGTCCAGAAAGGACCGATACGTGACCAAAGACTCATCGACAAATTAAAATGAAAAACGATTTTTCGAACTTTCGCCATTCAAACACTACTTTCTACTTTCTACTATCTTTGTAAATATATACAGTTTCGAAATAAAAGAACAGTTTAAAAACAAAATACAGCGACAAAGAGATCTGAAGCTACGACAACTAAAAGTATAAACTTTTTTTTAAAGAAAGAAACCGACAAGTGACCCAAAAGTCATTGACAAGTTAAAAATTTTTTTTGGTTTCCAGCATATGTGACACCTTGCTTCAAGATATATACGATTTCATTGTCGGCCAATATTTCGTACAGTTTCTTCGTTCTGTTCAGTCGATTGTGTTAATATTCACCAAAATAGTAGAAAATGACATTTTAAAGCCCAAACATCGAAAAAGAATGATAATTATCCACCTTATCAATCACTTGTCGGTCCTTATTAGTATGGCCAATAGACCTGCTTCAATACGCGATTTACTTGTCGGCCAATATTTCGTTCAGTTTCGTCAATTCAGTTCGGTCACTTGAGTAAATATTCACAAAAAGTAGAAAATGACATTTTAAAACCAAAACATCGAAAAAGAATGGTTTTAATTCAACTTGTCAGCAACTTGTCGGTCCTTAATAGCAAGGCCAATAGAGCTGCTTCAATACACGATTTACTTGTCGGCCGATATTTCGTTCTCCTTTTTCAATGCCATTGTCCATCGCGTTTATATTCACCAAAATAGTAGAAAATGACATTTTAAAACCAAAACATCGAAAAAGAATGGTTTTAATGTTTAATTCAACTTGTCGGTTACATGTCGGTCCTTGTCAGTCTATTGTCGGTCCTTGTCGGTGTTTAGTATGTCCGCATGTGTTCAAAGGTTCCTCAACTCGGGTCAAATGTTGTTCGACAAGCTTCGCCCGCGGAAAAAAATTATTGACCCCGAGCTGTCGATATGATTCTACAACATTACACAGTTACTTTACCTTATTAAAGCTGTAGGCCTACCCAATACAGCAAAAAAGTGGGCATCAACTTGTCTGAAACAAGAAATGAACAACGTACCTTAGCTCGGTTCTGAAGGTATTCGAGTAGGGTCGCGGGTCGAGGGGTGTCAATAGCCATATAGGGCAGCTTCTGGCTATTGACACCCGGGTGTCAATAGACACTCCGTAAATTTAAAATGCTGTTTAAACAATACTAGCAGTTAATTAACGTACGCTTATTTTGCATACGAAAAGCTTTTTTAGCTGGTTGAGGGCACGTTCACAAAGATCATTGCCCTTTGAACTAAAGTTTTCCTGTCACACAATATCTCTGTACGATCGAAAGGAGACAAACTGAAGATTTTTGCTTTGTATGAATGTTTATAACCCTATAAAAGAAAGTACGGTAGCGAAAATCAGCACAACAAAACAGGATTTTTACTAAAACGTACTCTTTCAATTTCAGTTCAGACTCAATGAGTGGCATTGCGGAAAGGTGCATGCAATGCAATGAAAGTCACGAGCAAACTTTGGTTTCAACGGATCCAGTCTTTGAATTATCAATGAACACTCACTTATTTTTCTGGTCAAAAAGCCAAAGGCTACTTGTCCATCGCAACAAGCCTCTCTGTTTGCAGCGTGTTCATTTTTAGCCTGATCCCGGCCAAATTGACCGGCTACTTCCGTATTTTGGCCGGCTACTTTTCAGCAATGTTTCGCTCTCTAGCCCCGAAATTCTGATTTTGATAATAATATTTTGATATTTTTGTTGTCTTGCAAGCCAGAGATAACATTTCAGAAGTGCCGATGTGGCTATATGTAGTCTAGCAATTTACGCGGTGAACTTGTTGCTATCTAGTATCAGCC
>LD370067.1:155714-168840 GCA_001465055.1 Ptychodera flava
CGATACTTTGAGTTGTGTATCTTATTATTCATATTCACGGGCATGTAAACAAACCATTACTGTGTATTTGTGGTCAGTCACGTTGTTCAGCTCGACCAATCAAAATGTGACGGGCAGGGCATGGTAATATAATGGATGATAATGGATACAATGTTGCACAATTTTAATTTGAAAAATTGCTTTACGTTTGCACGATCACCGCGAACCTGTCGGCCATAAGATCGTGTTCTCGTTCCTTTTCTCTAAATCCTCTTTGAATTAAAACATTTGCGGTAAGAATTATACCAAAAATGAATACTACTGAGGTGCGCTGAAATGCAGTCACTATAACATAGTTTATAGAGTGTTTCTATAACAATATTCATCAGAGAATTCTTAGTAGAGGCTACTTCTTGTCCTTGAATCTAAAACGGTGCCAAAGAGACATTTTCAGTGTTCCAAATTAAATTTATTCAACTCAAGATCAAGATACATGTATCATGATATCACAAAGTAAGTAAATTCTGTCTAGAAATGGGTAAGAAGTTCCGCCCTGTTTACATCTGGAAATTGATTACTGAGATTAACTATAATCACCAGTTTCGGATGTAATGTAAATTCTGCATGATATTTTTCACATGGTTTATATTCCATTTACTAAGGTTCATGTTTTCTTAAGACAAGGCCTTGTTCCAAATCACATAAAAGTTTTCTACACACTATGCTTTACGCATGATTTTGAAAAGACGGCTCTAGTATTTTTCTGGAATGTTTAATGTACATTAATGTTTTTGAATAGGACCGAAAATACTTCAGTTTGGTAGAAATGTACACAACATCTCTCTAAGTATGACGTTTCAAATAGGATTTTTACATGTTTAAATATTTTGACATATACTATGAGTCGGACATTGTGGTGTCCGATAGGGTTGGAACACTGAAAATGAATCAGTCATTAAATCGATAGTCATTATGGTCCCATGAATGGACAGACTTTCCTATTTTTTAAACCCTTTATCACTTCTTAAAACTATAACATATTATAATACAAAGTAAAAATTCAGCAGTATATACCACTGCATATACATTAGCAACAGAACCGGATCGGCAGCTGCCAATCTAATCCCGGCGAAGAATGTGCGTGCGGGAATAAGATCGGCAGGGGATAAAAACTGCACTGCGCCGGTTTACATTTTCTTGGACCCTCTATAGCATCACACAGGAATAACCCGAGAAATCCGATAACGTCATGTGACGTATCTATGACGCGTTCTGACGTAGAATGGCCAAGAAGGAAAAACGTGGCTAACTATGCTGAAGCAACTAATACGATTGGAACTAATCTGGGATAATTGGATGGTGAAATAATATCGATTTAATCTACAAACGTAATCTCATCTGCTTTTCTTTTTATATTACACACTTGTTTTATGAGTAATTTGCAATATTGCACCATTCAGCTATATTGCACCTATCACGTTTGAGACATTTGAAAAATATGAAAATCCAATTATCCCAAATTAGTTCCAATTGTGTTAACTTAGGGATGCCTACACAAATACTTTACTGAAGACCGTTAAGAAAAAACGTCGATGGTGGGACTTCCAATGGGAGTTCGAACATTGTGGATACGAAAGTTGAAAGTGCGACGTACGAATCCAAAATGGGAGTTCGAAAGTTGAACATTGCGAGTAAGAATCAAAAAAGGTTGAGTTCGAAAGTTGAAAATTGCGTTTATGAATCCAAAAATGGCAAATGCAAATCCAAAACGGAG
Source organism: Ptychodera flava (assembly GCA_001465055.1). Classification (NCBI taxonomy): domain Eukaryota; kingdom Metazoa; phylum Hemichordata; class Enteropneusta; family Ptychoderidae; genus Ptychodera; species Ptychodera flava. Next base: position 157,468 of record LD370067.1, read on the forward strand.
AGTTCGAGTATTGGCCTTGATTATGCGCCTTAGATCTCCTGCTAAACAGTATTCAACTTTTGCAGACGGAGTTGATTCCTTATCACCGCGTAACTGATAGTTGCATTAGACAGTGTAATATGATACAGTCGATCTTCATAAAATGTAATTAAAAAACGTTGACCTCACCCGGCGATTTTTATGTTGTACCACATCGATTTTACTGGTGTTCTTATCAGTTTTTCGATTCATGAATTTCAAAATGCAATTGGTTGTAACACATTGTAAAATTTCATTCACTATTAAAATAATCGCAATCATACCCATCCATAACACTAGGTCAAAATTCGTAACACACTAGTTATAAACATAGACACAGAACAACACAGAACAGACAGTATAGCACCGGTACATACAACAAAGTCAAATTCATGAAATAAAGATATATGTACCTCTGGCCAAAAGGCCAAGAAGTGATTGGCAAAGGTAAAATTTGTCCCTCCCTTGGGCCAACTTTCTAAAATGTGACGGGAGGGGGGGGGGGAGAGATTTGCGCAAAAAATGACCCTCCATCATGATTCTTCCAGCCCATCACTCATAATGACTCGGAGCTCCCAAACAGAAAACCTTTGAATAGTGTCTATAGTCGTCAATATTTATGCTATAAAGTAAAGATGTTATCCACAGACATATCGTTACATATTTAAAGTCAAAGAAAGAAGTGTAAATGATTCGATCAACAGTTGTAATGTCATGAGAATATGCATTTTTGTGCAGATTATTTCAATATTTTCTATAATCGGCTCAGGTAATTTCAAAGTTTAAGCTAATCTTATATATGTGATGACTTTGATCCAGTACTGATCAACTAATACTACCACTAGCACAGAAGATTGAGCATGAACGTGCTTTTCAAAACACTCCTATATTACATATATTCATTGTTTGTTATGAATATTCTGTCGGTTCAATATTATACTGTAAGCCAGTCATTGATTTTCACCATCACTTTCAGTAAAACTGACACCGTATCCCACGCGTAAAGTGGACAGTATTGCCAATGGATTCAAGCACGATTACGCAGTCAAGACTACGATTGAGGTAAGTAACTAAACGCTCCATTTGGTCAGACAACATATTGGTCCGTGGGTTTTGCTTCTAAAGCTAGCAACATAGGCGGCAAACGATTTTTTTGGGACCATACAAAATTAAAGTGTTCATGACATTTAATTCTGATTATATACAGGTCGCCCGTGAGAAATGAATGTTGTATTTTCAATCAATTTATTTACTTGTAAGGAAGTGATGATGTGTTGGACTACTTCAGAAAAACTGACTCTAACTGAAAAACTACAGTATAACTATTCTGAGCATCATATTCCAAAAAAATGTATATCTATGCAAATTTGACGAAAACAACAACATTAAACTTAATGAAGTATTTAAGAAAAACCGTTCTAAGAACGTTTTATCTTCCTTTCTTTCATTTCTGTGCACTGTAGACTCCTGTCAACAAAGTATTTAAAGAAAGGCGGCAGCTTGTAAAAGATATGTGCCGTGGTGACTTTGTTCCAAAGGTTGAAAAGGTTGATTATGGAAATCTTCTGGTCGACATCGCACACTCCACCCTGTTCTGTGGAGTTGCGAAAATTGGCTCGACTAACTGGAAACGTACTTTCCTGATGTTGACTGGCAAATTTACACTCGAGCAAAGCGCATCCTGGGATAATGTAAAAAAACTCAACCAATACTACAAGAAACTTAGTCAATACAGACACTTAGAAAGGCAGGAAATGCTTAAAAAGTACATGAAGTTTATGTTTGTCCGACATCCCTTCTCACGCATCCTCTCAATGTACAAGAATAAGTTGGGGGGTAAGTCAGCCCCGAAGTTGCGCGCCATGATGCTGAAGACACTCGGAAAGACGCCAGCTTCGAATTCCTCCACCTCCGTTTTGACTTTTGAAGATTTCGTTCAGTACCTAATAATGACGGAGGAATCAGCTGAAACATGGAACTCACATTACAGACCGATCTATCATATCTGTCATCCCTGCAACCTCTCATATGCAGCATATGACATCATCGGGCACTTGGAAACAGTCGATAGGGATTCTGCCTATGTCCTCGATATGATGGGTACAGACGTGAAATATCCACAGATCAGGGCAGGTATCACGAACAGTACCCAAGCGGAAAGTGTCCAAAAATACTTCAGTTCCTTGACGAAGTTTCAAATACGAGAACTGTACAAAATCTATGAGAGCGATTTTAAACTTTAAACGCTCTTTGAAATCTGATAATGTAGCCATATGATAACTTTGTGGGTTTTTTATATACAGATACTAAAGCATTTGAATAGAATAGAATTGAATTGAAGAGTCGACAATGACCATACTTTATTAATAAATTAATTGTGATCACTTTTACTAACAGGGCTGATTGTGTGAAAGCAAACTGCAAAGACACACCGTAAGGATCGTTCGCACAGTTTTTTCGCCAAAGCTAAGTAATGATCTACCGATTGCCGTTTACAAGCTGTCAACAGTTATTGTCTTTAGTAAATAGTGCAACTATACACTTATCAAACACCTATGATTATATAAATTTTGATCATCGAAATTGCTGATAAAGTTTATACATTTTGTATGAACAAAATAAGAGAGATAGTTTCAGCAAATCGCTACACGAGTACTGAAAGATGGCAGCCCCTTCATCAAAATTTCCCTAGCTACCAGATATTTAATATTGTATTCGACTTTCAACACTACAACGGTGTTTGAGACATTTCACTTAACTTTGAATTCACTGACCAGTCGGTATTGAGCACGTTGACATTTCTTAGTATATTACATCACAATCGGAATTTATATAGCTGATTTGCGATCTATAAAAAAGTAACAACATTATGTGTACAAGTGAAGAATTAATACTACACTCAATCTAGTACTGTTATCTGCTAAAGGGGGCTGGTTAATGTTTTTGGCGAAGGCGGGGAGTGCAGTGGATTTGTGTGGGCATGGAGGTAGAAGGAGAGACTCTCTTTCTACCTCCATGGTTGGGGTCACCTTGTTTTGGTTTCGGTGAGAGGGGTCACCGTGTTTTGGAATAGGAAATCGCTGTATGGGGAGGCGCAGTATGTGCTTGATCTGAAGATAGGAACCAATACTCACATGAAATGCATCGTACCAGCGGCCATGAATTGCATCATTCAGTTGCAATTTTCGGTGCACCCTTTGGGTGCCTAGCTTTCATATATCAGGTACATATATCATAGATGCCTGGATGTTTGCAAATTGACAGTATGCTTTGCAAAGTTGGCCACCATGGCGAAATTTATCTATACGTTTGGCATATTGTATGAGTACTGATAGAGTTGACGGAATTAAATAATAGTATCGTTGCTTTCTTGCGAATAGATCCATCAGACCAGACAGATAATTGAAATAAGGAAACGGCAATGACTAATGTTTTGGCAGCATTTATTTCTATTTTAAAACACATTTTATGCGTGTTTTAAGAAGGGAAGAGTGTGATGGACTTACAACGGTGAAATATATATAAACGACAATGAGGAATTAAAATTGTTATACACAAAATGATATGAGAAATACGATGGTTTTCAATGTTTAGGAAGAAGGGTATACATTACAGCTGACCGCCATCTTGAAATAATGCAAATTAGCATGTCAACCAAACATTGACATTGACTTTTTTCCATACGGGGCCTCTGCCCATCGTACAGAGTATTTACAGAGAATATAAATGTCAGCGGTAGTCAGTGAACGTATAAGCTGAACATAAAAGTACAGCTACACATGAAGAATAGAGAAAATTTCGTTTAACAAGAGAGTATTGCAGTGGTGCAATAAAATATTCTTGAAATGATATTCTACTCAGGTCCGGAACAGAACCATTTCGACGTTCAAATGTTGACCATAGATAATTAAAAGGGTTGGCAAATTATGTGGGGGTTTTGACTTGATGAAGTTCTAGTCGACATATCATTTTATGGCCGCAGCGACTTGGGTATGTACTCTTCTCCAATACCTTCGGAGAGAGGTCCCTTTAAAGTAGGGGGGAGTTCTCACTGCAACGTTTTTGCCGGCCCAGCAACGCCTCTGATCAAACTCCGACTTAAAAATACGTGAAAACAATTCCCCACGCCCCTGCGCCGGCGTTAATTTAGGACGGGGTCGAGGGGTGGACCTGAGTTCGAGCTCCGACCTAGGGACCGTGTAGTTTTTGCGGCCAGGGAGGGGGCGGCAAAATCCGGGGGGGGTCATCGTAATTTTGGAATCCGCGAAGGGGGAGGGGGTCATCGCTTTTTCACTGGTAGGAAGGGATGGGGGTTAAACATAATACGTACAATAAAGTTCACTTTATGCCATGGCCATGATCGACCCTCTTTACCGGCAGGCCGCCTTTGGCGGCCCACTACAATAAATTGACTTTATGTATTACCCATGACCCTCTTAGCGGGCAGACGCCTTTGGCGGCCCACTCCAGTTAGGTTTACTTCGTGCAACGGCCATGATCGACCCTCTTTACTGGCAGGCCACCTTCGGCGGACCACTACAATAAATTGACTTTATGTAATAGCCCATGACCATCTTAACGGCCGGACGCCTTCAGCGGCCCTGTCCAGTAAAGTTTACTTTATGCAATGGCCATGATCGACCCTCTTTACCGGCGGGCCACCTTTGGTGGCCCACTAGAATCAAGTTGACTTTACGTAATGGCCCATGACCCTCTTAACCGGAGGGCTGCCTTTGGCGAACCTCTCCAATAAATTTTACTTTATACAATGTCCATGGACATAAGTTGTCTATAGAAATGAAGTAACAAATTGCCTTACAGTTGTCCTAATTAACAGACGTTTGCATGGATGTGGCTGAGAAGTTTATGCACTAGCATCTCTGCTACACGAATAAAGTGCGCCACATACCGGAGTTCAAATCCAAATCCAAACCGTGCGGGTAAATTTGACATATGGGCTTTGGTTATTTTTCAGCGGGGGGTTGGGGGTAGGGGTCATCAATTTTTTTCGTCTGACAAAGGGGGGTCATCTTTTTTTCACGAAAAATGCAGGGGGGTCTATATTTTTTTGAACACCGGCGACAAGATTTTGCCGCCCCCCCCCCGGCCGTAAAAACTGAACGGTCCCTTAGAGTGCGACTTTTTTGTTGATAAACCTGAATTTTTACAAACAAAAGTCTTCTCAACTTCAATCGGAATGAGATGGAAGCTGTCCCTTACTTTGTAAACGCCTCTGTAAAACTCAAGATCATGCAACAGTAAAATATTAAGATCGGAAACGAACTTCAGTGGTGCATTTCTCTTTATAAACTCATGTAAGGCTACGAACATGGAGACAATACAGTCGACAAATTATGTTGCAGAGTTTACTGCAGGCAGTCACGGTGAACAAATGGAGTTTAATAGCGCGCGGTCACGTTGGTTGTACACAATGCTATGTACAGTACAGCAATAAAATATCACTAAAATGATCAACATTGTATATATATTTAGGCCACCAACAAGCACAATGCCTAACGCAAAAATTACACTCTAGGCCATGATCGGCAAGCCAGAGCAGGACACGGGAGATGCTGTTGCATCGATAAGAGAGAACGTTTAGCAAAATCCATGAAATAAAAACCATACAAAGTATACAGGCTAGTAGATTCTTTTAGTAGTAGATTATTCTTTATTTCAGTACTATTGGCCTCCGGCCATGAAGTACAAAGATTAGCGATATATCGTAAGGATCGCTAGTAAATAACATTTTATACAACATTACAAACACTGGAAAAGTTACAGAAAAGTTACTAAATATACAGACTAGTTGAATTCTCTCTCTGGGACGAAATGTGATAAATAGGCGGCCATTTTGAATATACTAATTAGCTCAAATTGCCATATGCTGACAGAGTGCCAGTAACTGCATTTTTTTATTTTTATGGGATTGAAAAATAAGGACCGAGAAAAAAAAATAGAGAAAACAAAGCTAGGTTAGACCGTTTGCAGAGATGTGGATGTAGGTAAGTAATTTCAAGTTGGATCGCCGACTTTGATAGCTAAATTGGTGACATTGATTTCCAAGTTCAAATTCCGAAGATATCATTCATTTCCCTGCTGATCACAAGGATTTTGAAGAAGCAAGTTTTTTCCTTCAGAATTAAAATTGAATGATACTACTGATGATGATGTAATTTGATATTGATTCTGTGGCAGCTGAAATTACTTTGGAGGAACTAGAAAGAGCTCTTTCTAGACCTAAAACAAACAAAGCCACATGGATTGATGGACTTACTCCAGCTTGAAGAATCTACCGCCTCACCTCAAGAGTATTATTTTCCTTATATTTAGTAGCATACTTAACACGGGCTGTTTTCCGGTAAAAATATGCTGAATGGTTTATTGTACCTCTCCTTAAGAAAGGTTCAAAAAGAGTGTGTAAACAAATTACAGGTGTATTACACTTTTACCAACAATTAACAAAGGTTTCAGTGATATCGTCTACCAGAGACTGCTCTATTGGTCTGACAGGTACTTTCTACTTAAGTTAGTTCGCACCTCGGGGACAGATATTCAAACGCTGAAATTTTTACACATCTTCTCTGATCTCCTACTTGTTAGGGCTCATTGTAAAGCTCTTGGAGAAAGAAAAAACTTTCACCGTCTTAGTTTTCAAAAATCTAGTGCTACTCATATTAGTTTACATAGATTATTAAACAGTGTTTGCTACTATGCCAACAAATGGCAATTGTAAGTTAACACTGTACAGAGTAAGATAATGATTCTTTTCAGGAAATCGGATCGTCTTAAACAAAGGGAAAATTGGTTCATTAACGGTCAAATAATTGAACTTTTCCCTACTTACAGCTATCTTGGTGTCTATGCTTTCTAGCTCAGGTCTATAGACTGGTGATCAGAGGCAGTTAGCAATTCAGGCTGACAAAGCCCATTTTACTGTCAAAACGTTGCTGTGTAAATTTCATTCCTTTGATGTTTCATTAGCTTTCAAAATATTTGACAGCAAAATTTTACCAGTGATGAGGTATGGTAGTGAACTTTGGGGACTGCATGCAAGGGAAAAAGTTGAAATTGTCCACAATAAAGTTTGCCATTGTATCTTAAATCTTTACCATGATGCACCAACCTTATCTGTTAAGATGATCTTGGTTGATATCCCAAAAATGACCAAAGTAGTTAAGTATTTGTTTAGATTAATTTTTATTTCTCATCAACGGATTGCACGACACTGTTATGACTTTCAAGTTGGTCAAGCTGAACTTGAAAAAAAAATGTTCGGCTAAGCAGATCAAACAGTTACTTTTATCAGTAGGAATGGGAGAAGCTTTGTTGAACCAGGGGGTGGGCGGTAGCAATACATTTATTAATTTATTTAAACAAAGATGAGGAGATATTTGTATTCAAGAAAGGCTAGCTAGTCTTTCCATTCACAACTTACCGTAGTTTCAAATATGTCACTTTGGTAGAGAGCAGTATCTATAGACGTTCCAGGTGAGGATATCTCGCTCTAGAATGTCAGCACATTCATTGCGCATAGAAAATAATAGACATTTACATAATGAACGCGCACAGAGAATTTGCAATTTTTGTGATGCAAAAAATGTTGAGGCTCAATTTCATTTTTGTCCAGTATGTCCCTTTTGCATAGAATTCAGGGATAATACCTACCTAACAACATTTAGGAATTTCCATCCATTGAAAAATTTATGATGTAATTGCAATCTGATACCACTTTGTCGCGTAACTTATGGAAATATATTTTTATGCAATCAAAAACGTGTATTGTACCTCCATATTGATGTAAATAGTAATAGACAGTAATATGTAATCGTAGTCAAGCACTGACTACAAGATTTTTGATACAGCTGCGTTCCAAGAGAAATTATATTTATTTATCCCTGCATACATTAAGGCCCGAGGCCTATTGTATGGTAATAAAATATTTATTTAAACTTTCCTCAAGCAAACTTTAAGCCTTTCTCGTTCCAAATTTAATCAATAATAAAAGTCGGGTAGGGGTCACCAAGCACTGGCACTGAGAAACAAATTACCACAGATTTACCGATATTCGACATTCAGAATGACCGCCATCTTTGCATTATCTGTGTGGACAAAAATCCAGATTTTGAGAATAGTAACCCTGATGAAATCTTTACTTTCTCCATAAGCTTCAAAATGAGCCCCTACGAGTGTTAGGCCAAAATGATATCGTACATGTGTGAGATTCGTAATACCTGTCCCCGAGGCCCATTCTACCTTTAGGGCACAAGTCTAGTGATAGTGAACCCACTACTCTAGCGTCAATAGGGTCTCGTATCAAACGTACCTCCTTTTCAGCATCACGTACCCTTCTCTCTGGGGAATTTATGTGGCATGTTCCTAAAATGCATATAATGCTGCACATGGAGCACCTTACCTAACTGAACCAAATAAGTAAAATCAACTTAACGCTTTATGATGGTTTTGTTTCTTCTAGGCGAAAGACATCTGCCTATATCCTGTTAACAAACAACAACAACAACAATAACAACAACAACAACAACAACAACAACAACAACAACAACAACAACAACAACAACTAATCACTATAAAGACATCTTTTAATGTTTTGATTGTATTGGCTGTGTTGATATTCGTGGTTCTTATCTTCTGCAATAGAGGTAAGCGTTCACAAATATAGTCCTCTTTTATATCCGGTCCACAATTTTTATTTTTTATTTTATTTTTAGTCCATCATCCCTATTAGTGCAAGATGCGAGGTATAATGATATTCAAGTATACAGATTACATTAATGAGCATTGTTTCGGTATCAAAATTCTATGCTAATGACCCTTAATCAATGTGGAATATTCATGTACCTCGGTTCTTGCATTGTATACATCATCCAACGGGTGCAAGCCCATTTACAGGATGACGTACCCATAACTCACTACTCCAATGGAGCACAGAGAGGTAGAGTGCCTTGCTCAAAGGCACAACACCGAGTTTCGAATTCACCGTCCTCCAACAGTGAATCCGATACTCTGGAATTCGAAACACAATCCCAACTTGAAAATATTGCGCTCAGTGGCACTAAAATAAGAAGAATCGATAACTTGCAAGACAGTAACTCAGTTTACACATACTTATTGTTATGTCGCTTTCCTATTGTTCTATATATTTTGCTGACAGCGACTTTGACCTGCAGTAATCAAAGTTTAGCAGAATTAATACACGCAGAATCATAAATTTTGGACTAGTCTGCGCTAGGTGCGTGGCTTAATTTGTGAAGGATGTGTTAGCAAAATCGATCAGATATTGGCTAGCTACCCTGAGTATACGTAAAAACAACGGTGAGGTCAAAGGTGAAACAGCATCCGATGACGATGAGGATCAAAAACATAGCTTGCAGGCGCAGGTAGAAAATTACATCCGTTACTTAAAGTTTCATCATGCATCTAGCAATCATAAGACTACTTTAAGCGCAGGATATTATATATTATAGCCCAAACATGGGACAATGTGCCCGAGGGTAGGTGACCATTTGCACGACGTAAGGAGGGCAAATGGTCTCCTGCCCCGAGGGTACATAGTCCCGTGTTTGGGCTATAATATTTTTATTACATGCCTCTCTTACTCTGTTTGCACCAAAAATATTTACGTGTATTGGCAAATTATAGTCAAATGCTTTATTTTCATTTTAGACGAAAAACGGTAAAAAATAGAACGATTTTCATCATAGAATGGCGCATTGATATATTTAAACTACTGTTATGCGGTTTATCAATATTTTTATGCGAAATTTTCCAAAAACCGGATTTTCTGTGCAAAATATGAAATTTCAAGACTTTTACATCCAAAAGTTTTCAAGTTGAAAATAGTTCCGGTTCACTTTCAGTCCAGTGATGACTATGTGGCCCGCGACGTCATCGGCAAGTTACCATTGAATCCTATGGAGCGCGCGACGTTCGATATACGAGGCATATAATAAGTTACCATTGAATCCTATGGAGCGCGCGACGTTCGATATACGAGGCATGTAATGAAACAAACAAACAAACACAAAAACAAAGAAAAACAAACCTTAAATAACCCCCAAAACAGCAAATAAACAAAACCAACCGATGAATTAAACGAAAATATACATACAGGTAGTAACTAAATCACAAATAAATAACTAACACGATTGGAACTAATTTGGGATAATTGGATGGTTAAGTAATGTTGATTTAATCTACGAATGTTATCTTATATGTTTTCTTTATATATTATACACTTCTTTTTTATGAGTAATTTGCGATATTGCAACATTCAACTATATGGCACCTAACAGTTTTGAAAAATTTGCAAAATATGGAAATCCAATTATCCCAAATTACCGGTAGTTCCAATCGTGTTAACTCCAAACAAAAAACCCCCGAATAAATAAATAAATAAATAGTTTAGTTAATTAAATAATATAAGACAAAACAACAAATTTAATACAATTGAATTAATTGACCAAACAACATATGCAACATATTCGAAATTCGACGTCAGTAGCACCATCAACTATATTCCCACAAGGAATTTTACTTGATGGCCGCCCATGCCATACAATGATCGACGACGTATTTTTTCCTACCGCAAATAAATTGACCGTCTCGCTGCTGATGAGTAAATATCCATATTGATTTGGAAGAACACAAATGGAACTAACATATTCACTGTGTAAAATGAATGTGCGATCAATAAGAGAGCAAAATTTCCGGCGATTTTTAAGTCATGTCGATATCATTTCTTCCTGTTTCTGCCCTTCTGCATGAACGTTTAAAAGACCTGGGTTGTTTTTTTTGCCGTTGAGCGACGCCAATCCTTTGGATTCGTAAATGTTCAATCGCGTTATCCCTTTTGGAGGCCGTAATCGCTGTCAGTTACACAAAATACTCCGCATAGGATTCTACTGAAAAGTTTTACGATCTTAAGGTAGTATGCACCTCGAATGTGAAAGACTTAAACTTTTGCTCTAACTTTCCTTAATGAATCTTTCAATCATTCTCTTTCAAAATCAAGAATAAAACAAGGGGGTCACTGTGCAAATTTTGGTACTAGAGAAACAAATTACCCAAGATTTACCCATATTAGAAATTCAAAATGGCCGCCATCCCTGTGTTAATTCTATAGAAAAAAATAAAAATTTTCGAATTTCGAAAAACTAAGCCGGTGAAGTTTTCTTTCACCAAGAGCTTTTAAATGAACCCCCACATGTGGTATATCAGAAGAGAATTGTAAAAGTTTGAGAGTCTGAATGTCTGTCCAAGAGGTGCGTTCTAACTTAAATAAAGCATTGAAAAATCTCATCCATTATTAAAATATTGGCAAATGTAAAGTATGTC
>LD370067.1:181618-205080 GCA_001465055.1 Ptychodera flava
TTTCAATAACGTTGTATCATAGTATCTTCAATATACGTAGCAAGTTTCGTCAAGTTTGGTCAAGTCAATTCAGATATATCCCTAATTAGGAAAGTTCTTCAAATATGCAAATTAGCAATTAACTTTCACGTCACCACTTAATACCTTTCACAGTTGATATATCTTGGTGTGATCAACATTTGTAGCAAATCTCACCAAATTGTGTGCAGTCGTTCTCAATGTATATCCGTTTTTTCTAAAATCATTAATTATATAAATGAGCAAAAAGTAAGCAAGCCACACCCACTAAAGACTAGTAAGTTCTTGCCATTTGCAAACTTAATCTATGTACCAGATTTAATTCTGATCTGATGCGCCATTTTTGAGATACTGGGTGCACAGACAGATGGACAGACAGATAGACAAACAGGCATTGCTACGACATTAGCTCACATGTATGAACACTTGAGCTAAAAAGGGACATGAAGTCAATGTTCAGGAAACATCCAAAATCATAGAAGAAAGCAACGACCAAAGATTAGCAAAGGTGACAAAAAACAGACACAATATTGATTCAGCCTAATGGAATGAGAACATGGCTATTTTTAGTATGCTTTGTCCTAAACTGACATGTGATTTTGTGTCTGTGGTGAGTTTTGTTAAATCGGGAGTGAGTCATACAAATGACATGATGAAGCTTCATCGCAGCTGTCTTAAAAACTTGCCTTCCCAACTTTGCTGACGGTACACATTGATGTCTGTTGTCTAACCTATACACAGGGAACTGGTTTTGGGCTTGTTCCTGATTCACACAGGCAGCAATTTCTCATTGATACACTCTCTATTAATGATTTATTATTTTTCATCTGTTGATCATGCATGCAAGATGATGCATAGAAATTATGTGCATCCCCATGCAAGAGAGACTGGGATCTATTTTAGGATGCCTACACCTGTATCACATTGACACAAAGCATCATACACTAGAGTTTATTTCTGCAGGTATAACTGAATTTCCCATCCAGTAGTGACGGTACATTGTAATTTATCTTGAGTCTTTCATATTACAACCTGCAGGCGTTAAGAGAGGTCAAACAAGGAAGTTTAGAGGCTCTTAAAGTGTTCAATGGAGTGGTTTCCTAGGGTATTGTATATTCTTCATCCTGTAAACACTCAAGTGCAATATACTTTCAGTGGAATGTCAAGAGCTGTTGAAATTACAGTATGCCATTGATTTTATCAGGGATAGTATTTAGGTCAGCAAGGAAAAAAGGAGCAGACTTTTATGGCATAGCTGATAAAAGAAATGTGGCTTTTCAGCAATTTTTGACAGGAACATGAGGTTTGACAAATCTTGCTTACCTTGGTTTTTCAGTGCCTCTCTCAAACCCCTCGTTGAGGGCGTGATCAAAGCTGACACTCTGCTGTATCCAGCGATGCCAGCCGCTCTGAAGAGGACGGTGAATTGGTGCAGGCACAAGTAGAAATATGGACAATGTTTGGATCTCAACATGTGAAACAATGAGTGAAAACTCTCTGACCTGCAATGGTAAACAACCCCACAACACAGTCATGTTTGAACCTTTTCCAAACTAAAATCTCTAGCCCTTACCCTGCCAGGCCTATCTATAATGACTTCCCCACCAGTGGAGTCAGTAAAAAGCAGCATTGAGCCAAAACCTACGCGTATTTTTACCCACTAAACTCTGTATGTTATAGAAGGTTTAGACAGTAAAAAACCATGTTACAGTATCTCTGTTTTTAGAGGCCTTTAAATGTTCAAGTTTTTTTTATGCAAATGGACATCTATGCCTCATTGGGTTAATACCCAAGTTGACCAGATGGTGTCATACGAACTTGGCAGGATAAGGGTTAAACCTACATTTTCTTCGCCAAAGATGAATTCAAATTTAAAATTACACTCTGGAAATGATTCCTAGACAAATTACACATAAAAATTCAACCTACAAAGGCAAGTGTACCGGTACATTTGACAAGGAAGTATCATGGTAAAAAAGTTATCTTTTTTTGTCGTAAACAGGACTTGACTTGTTTATAGTGGTGGTAAAGCAGGATGGTTTGTTTGTCATCTAAATACCAACCCTTACATGACAAGTATGTGTCAATATAAAGCTAAGAATAGACATTTTGAGCTCTTGAATTTGATTTCAAGTACAGTTTCCCAGAAGTGTATACCGTACTATTCTCCAAAATACAATGGAACAAAGGATGTCAGTTATTTTGATTGGGGCACTTGATTTGCCCTTGTACCGGTACAAGTCCATGTAGAAGCAGCTCAGTGAATGCAGGGCTGCTGTGTCAGTGTTCCATGCAGAATGCAGCGGTAGATGGGTGTTAAGGCTCTTGTCACACTTATAAGAAGAATTTGGAATGGTTGAGATGGTTTTGAAATCCATTTATTATAGAAGCCAAGATTATTTCACTGAAAGTAAAACATACAAACTCACTTCTGAGCGACTGCATAGTGCTAGAAATAGTATCCTGTGAAAGGTTTCTGGACAATAATCACAATTATTCATATTCATCACCATGAAAATTTACCAAAGGAGACTCAAAAACTCTTGGCCAAATTAACTTTTAATCACAGACGGATTGTCATGGTCTGTTGGAAGGGAACGTCGTAAATAATAACAAAATCATGGAATGCAACAAACTGTTACGTTTGGAGGCAACTTATTTGAAATACAAGGATATAAGTCTTGTCTGGCTTTCAAGAGGAGACAGCGATGCGTGTGTGTAAAATCAGAAAACAGCATGATTTGGAGTCGTCTTATTGCAGGAATGCAATGGCTTCACTACTTTACAGACAAGGTATGGCTTGATAAATTGTATGAATCTACAAATCCTGCAGCCTTGATGAAACAACGCAGTATTACATAAAAAGTGAAATCATGGCCATCATTTTTTTCTACAGGCTACCATTGAATTTACCGCGACCATTGTCAATGGGACAGAAATCTGACAGGACTGCCACAGTTTAGGAGTAGGCTGCACCTTGAAGAAGTGTAAAACCCAAACAGAGCAAAAGAAAAATGAAAAAATAAAGATATGGTTTCATCAGAACTTAACAGATAAGCTTTCAAAGCATTCTGACATTTATATTTGTTTTTTGAGAGAGAGAGAATAAGGCTATAATGTTGGTGGTTGACAGCTATTAATATAGCAACTGGTGATATCAAGCATTTGATATTCAGGAAAAGTAACTAGAAGAATTTCTTACCAGTCAGACAGCAGAGAGTCTTGTATTTCCTGATTGTGCGCAAAGGAAGTCTTACTGCAAAGTGAACAAGTATAAATTATGATAAATAAATAAATAAATAAATAAATAAATAAATAAATAAAATGGACATAACATATTGTCCTGTAATGTTTTCAAGTTAACTCATGTTAGTGTAGGAAAAATAGATATGAAATTTTCATAACCAAATGAATCCAGGCAGCAATATTAGATCATATCACAAAACAAATTGACAAGCACTGTCAGGCAAGAGGGCACTGTCCTTGTACCAATTAATACAAAACTTGCAGTTAATGGTTCTACTCCGGAATAAAAAGGACGCGATGCGTACGCCGTTCTACATACTCAGTACGCCCAAATAATCACGTGATGCCGGTACAAACAAACCCACATGTGTACTGAACGCGCATGGAAATACACGTACGTCTGTGCGCGTTTGCGCACATGGCTTTGTTTGTACCATAGTCGATTCGAATTCCGGGTTTGGCCTATTCACCGGTATGTCTGTGTACTGAGCATAGCCATGAACGTTTTCCAAAGAAAAATGGTGACCAGGCCATAATAAATGGTTTCCCTCAAACAATGTCTGCTCAATAGCTGAGGACATGAAATCACTTTGTGACAAAATGGTATCTGGGAAGTCCTATTGTATGCATTGTCAAACAAATACACATCTATAATTTTTCATCGTACAAGTTTGAAGAAAATTTTGTTACACATATCAGTGTCATGGCCAAGGACATGAAGTTTACTTTTTGACACAATGGATGCCAGATGGCCATATTGGATCACATCACACAATAAGTTGAAATGCATGTGTTCCAAATGGCACGTACACGAATTGTCCTAGTGCAGACTTGGAATGAGATCTGTTCAGGCATGCCTGAAAAACAACTCTGGACTGTCACAGATGTGCACATATCAGTACATGTGTAAACTGCATTGTTATTGTTGAAAAGTGACTTCTGGTCCAGACTAGAATTCAAATATAGACAATAACAATGCATTTTACACATAAAAATGCTAAGTTGATGGGCTACATAGTGGGTTTTGGGTGTTTCAACATTCTTTGGGGAGTAGAATAAGAAGTTGCAATTAATTTATAAAATAAAAATAATGAAAAAAATCATCAAACGTTAGCATTACTGGCCATTCATGAATATAATGAAAATTCATTGAGTCAGCTATATATACCGGTATATAATATATATATATATATATATATATATATATATATATATATATATATATATATAAATATATATATATATATATATATATATATATATATATATATATATATATATATATATATATATATATATATATAATATGTTTGTGTGTGTGTGTGTGTGTGTGTGTGTGTGTGTGCAAAATCAAAGGTACGGTATAGCATTTTCCATTCGCAGTAACTCTTGACCACCCCATTCGCATACTGAAACAATAGTTATTAACACACTTTGCATACATTAGTGCCAATCTAATCCATTGTGCTTTGCACAATGGATGAAAGAGTAAACATGTATTCAAGGAGGGGTACGGCAACAACCTGCAAGGTGGGCTGTCAGTGTCAGGCCTCTATGTTTGTCTGAAGCAAGTATGACATCATCAGTTTGTGACTTCACCACTTATTGACTATTAATGATGGAAGACAAAACACAGCCAATTATATCTCTAGATGAATTTGAGGTTCTTTTTGAAAATATTCTTACACTTACAGGTGTTTGTTTTTCTCAGTTTGAATTTACAATAATTTTTGACATGACATGGGTAGAAAAAACTAGAAGCTTCAAGAATTCACCATGCTTAAAAATAAATTAACATTCCACTCTACATACAATTGAAGTTACTGGGTGCTCTTGCTCACTGGAAACTTGTAATTCCTTGGGTTTGAACATGTCTGTGAGCACACTAAGTCTTGTCCTCAGTTAAAATTTCCAATTTCAATGCAGACGGTCATTTTAGATTGAATTGGTAAAGAGCTAGCAATCCAACTACACTCTAGATTCTAGATGAAAACTTTGGTAAACAGCACTACAGCAGAATTGCGTGGCTAGAGGGACTTTTAACTCTGTCATCACTAAGGTTTGGCCCAAATCCACTGTTTTCAATGGCGAGTGTGGACCTGTTTATAGGGGGGAAGGCGGTGTGCTGTAAATCATTACGAAGGCACTGTATCTCATTTTAATGTAATTTACAATCAAGTGACCTAATAGCCGATATAGCTTCACTGTGTTATGTAGAGAATAGGTATTTGTGACACAAGTGTTGATCAGGTGAAAATGTTTGATAGCTCATTTCTGGATGGCCTGACCAGAAAATGGTAAAAATAGCTGCAAAAATACACAATTAAAGATTTCATCATAATTTGAATATCTCACACTAAGAACATCCCAAAGAACATGTTAACCAAAACTATCAGACGAGTAGTTTTTTGAAAATCAAATTTTTGGACCAAACAGGGCAAAAATTGGCCAAAAATTCAAAATTGCAGATTTTGATGGAGAAGTCTAGAATGTAATAAGTTGATGGACGCCGAGCGACGGATGCTGGATGACAGATGATGGACGCCGCCACACATCCATCTATTAGATAAGCTTTGCGTCGTTGACTGAGAAGCTAAAAGTAACCTGTCAAAGGCCTGACTGGCACTTGAAAGCATGTGAATAAACACCAATGTTGAATAGGTCAGAAATACTGTCAACATTTTTATGAGTTTGCATTCTTCCCTAGATTTCTCACATTGAAGTCAATAGATTACTAAAAGATGAAGTGATCTATGACAGGAAGTTGTTTGTTGTTCAAGTTTTTCTTTCATTTTCTCTTTCCCGAAGTTACCATAAAACGGATCTACTCAATATTGTCCATTACAGTTTCAATAGCAGACCTTACACTTTCACCTCATTAAACGTTAACCTTTGCCAATACCACCATGGTTTGGCACAATTTTATCGATGATGAGTGTGGACCAATGACAGGTATAGGTAGTTGGTCAATGACCGTCTGAATCTAGGTATGCACACTCTGATAGAGCATTACATGCACAACACATCCAAATCTTTGAGTCCATTTTTCTGAAAATATCTTCATGATAGCCCTATATTTGCACATATAATTATGTAATACTTCCCTGTATCACTGCTATAAACATTGAGTTGGGAGGGCTCCCTTCATGTCAATGACAGCGTGACTAACAAAGGTTCTCTCTGTCTCAAATATCTTTCATCAGTACTCTCATCTGAGCTTCTACATCAATACACTCCAAAAAGACAACTCCGCTCTTCCTCAGATTCTCGACTTCTCAGTATTCCATGAGTTTCCACAACGACTTTTGGCAAGATTTAGAGGAAAGCTGTTTGTAGATTGAACTTTTGCCATCTTTTACAATAATTATTTTGGTTTTGTTATTGTCGTGACTGGTCATAATCTCGCAGATACTACTAGTAAATCTTGCATATCCTGGTAGTAAAACATGTTCACTTATCAGTTGCCTGAGCATTGTTACTCTCTGACCTTACTCCTAGATGTCAGACATTGCATAAGTAGATGATGTAATGTCTGGCATCATAAACAGTTTAACCCTTTCATGACTTGACTACAGCATGATACTGTTGTTTGCAATAGCATAGGTGGGCACCACATGCACAGAATTTGGATTGGAAGACATGAACTGAGTGAACACTTAGACTGGCACAACTCTGATAAACACATTAACAACTTCAATCAAGCACTCATCACACATCAGTTAGAACAATAAGATGAATAGTTTCCTAAGTGAAAAATGACCCAATCATTTAAAAAAAGGATCGCAACTTTGGTTCTGTTCACCATTTTAATTTTTAAAACCTACTTTGACTGTTTAACATCACCCGCCAGTCGGGGAAACAGTTTCATCCAAGGAATGGAGGGATGGATCCATGACAGAAGACACTGCTGAAACTGTGAACGGGCGCTGCTGTTCTGCCGGAAATCCTGTTGTTAAAGAAAAGTGACTTGTTTATAGCTGATGTGATCATACTTTATGGACACCAGGTCAATAATAGTCTGCCTGTGGCATTTCTATGTCATTTCCTTGTGTTTTGTCCTTATATGTGAATGTAATATTGAATAGTTGGACCTAAGGTAGTAATATACAGACACATTACTTGAACCACCATGTACCGTAGACCCCTTTATCCCGTAAAAGGAAAGTTTACTTTACTTCAGAAAACAGACTAGTACATCTCACTCTCAGCACCATCTTTTTGATTGGGATGCTTGTTTCATGTGATCAAGAAGTTGTCTGTGAGTGGTAGAAGAAAGACAGGAGTACTACTTTTGATTTAGTGTGTATGTCTTCATTTCCCTGCATAGAATGTGTCAAGTACAGTATTACCCAGCTTAACAGTGATAACACCAGCTTACATTCATTCTACTCATACAGTGACAGACTTGGCTGAAAAGTCAATGTGGTTTAAATTTGCTGAAAACCGGGCTGACCTGCAAATCAAACAGTTATTACATGGTCAAAAAAACCCTGGACACACAAGCAGCATCATGTTTGATATACTTGAATGTATGAATGTATGAATATGTATGAGGTACAGATATTCAGAGTAATAAACTTTGACAATATTCTTTTGGTCTGCCACTTGTGGGGGCTTATTTTGAAGCTTATGGAGTAAATAAAGTGGTTCAAAGCTTAGTTTTGTGAAATCATAAAATTTATTTTCTCCTATAGAGATAACACAGGGATGATGGCCATTTCCAATTTCAAATATCAGTAAATTTTGAGTAATTTGTTTCTCTAGACCCAAAATTTGCATGGTGACCCCTGATTTTCATTCATGATTTTGAAAGAGAATGGTTGAAAGTTTCCTTGAGAACAGTTTGAGGAAAAGATTAAGTCTTTCACTTTCGAGGCACAAACTACCACAATCTCCACACAGAGATTGAAGCGCGGTGGGGCAGCAGCGCTGGGCGGATATTTCAAATCAGCTAGAGGGTCTCTGAGTCATTGACCGCTCGCCCCCACCAATCTCTGCTTCAGGCAAATTTAAATATTCCAAACTCAGACTTCTTTCAGTCCTGCACGCGCCAAACTGGCTAAATAAACGTGGCGGAAATATTAAACGGATGGGAGCAATCCAGCTAGAGATCGCACTTTCCGCACACTGGTAAAAATAATACATTATAGTAAAAATAATAAATAATCTGCTAAAACTTTAACAATCGGGTCTGCAAAGCTGACAGCCGTTGGGGCATACATTTTGAATCATCGATTCACATCCCTGTAACCTAGAGCAAGGTCTATGTTTTGCAAGTGTTCACAGAATCAAGTATTGATATTGAAACTAGTGTATTATTAATTTATCTAATAGTTTTTGGTTCAAAGTATTATATATAAAAAAGACAGAAAATGTATATCATGGAAAACGCGCAATACCATAAAAGTTGGTGAAAACAGTCGCCCATGGCAGAGATTAGTGTGGTTACTGCTGAGACTCCCTAGCTAGGTTATAATTTTCCACGCCGCTACAATCTCTGTATGGAGATTGCAACTACCAGTGCCTTGAAATAAAATGAATTCAAGTTATTAATGCTTGGATTCTCAGAAGTTTCTAACTATGTGTTTATGTAGTTGAGGCAAGGACTGGGGTTAGTTCAAGGCCATAGTTGGTACTTAATAACTTAGTCCATAGTCCATACAGATAAAAATTGCATTACTGAAAGGAAATGGTTCGGAAAAACAAGGGCAAATTACAAGGTCTGCAAAGAGTGTTTTTCGTCTTGACCAAATCCGTCATACTCACAGTGCATCAGCTAACATGATATTCAGCAACAAGGAAACTATACAATATTACAGTCAGTAACCCTGTGTATGCATGGCTGTATTTTACTTGATTTCAATGTCTAACCCTCTCATTAGAACTTTGGAATTTTGGCCAAATTGGCTGAGGGCCCAGTAACCACACCAACAGCTATGAGAGAATTTGAGCTATGATGGTTTCAGGCTGTGGATATCCAGTCACACTATAAATCAAGCAGAAAGATGAGCCAAGTTGGTCTCAGGCCCAGTTGATTTGGGTAGAGTTGGTTTTACCTGGGGTATTTGGTGAGCAACTTAAAACTGCTCAATGCAGAGAATATAGGAAGACATACCGGTACGCCTACCGGTACATTGATTGATGATAAGCTGTTGTAAAGCCTTTCAGACATTTCACACAGACTTTCTGGGAATTAATATTGAATCTTGTTTAGAGCTTGCACTATATTCATACTGCACTTTGGAAAACCTCATACACAATGGGCACTTAATAATTGAATGCATACAAGCGCAGTTTCGTGCCTATGTACCCAGGTTGCCATAGTTACAGTACATATCTCTACAGTACCAGGTACAAAACACACTTATTCACAGTAGCGGGACAGAAGTCCATCTTCCCACCTCTGCTACCAAATCACTGAAGTGTGTTTTGTCTATATTGTTTACGAAAGACAAACACCCACACACAGATAATCTATCAAAAGGTTTACGGTATCAAACAAGAATACATGTACAAACGCTACGCACATCAGTTCAGGTGTCAAGTCAGCTGTACAGTTAGCCTCCATTCATTCGTGATATTTGGTGTGCCTGTTGCTGACAGGCACACCAAATATCACGAATGAATGGAGGCTAACTCATGCTTGCATGGATGAGCATGTACCAGATACACGTTTGCACAGGGCTGAGAAAGGTGTATAGTAACGCATATTTTCAGACATAAACACATACCAGTAATTTGGCGAACTGCAACCAACAGTGTAATCAACATGTCAAATACTCAGACAAGTTTGACAACAATTACAGACCTACAGAAAAACTTCTGATGTTCTAAAATCTGTTGATCCCAAGTCTTATATCAAATTTAATTAAATTCAGAGGGTCTGCGCAATACTGGTAAGGGTGACCCTTTTATTTTTTTTTGGTTTCTCATCCCCAGAGGAATACTCGGACAGGGCGGGCAGTCGCAATAAAAAATAAAACAAGTGCAAAAAAACCCTGTATTTGTTTTAGTTCAATGTTCTGTCCATTCAGTCTCTACAATTTTTAAGTACAAAAAAGGGGTATTTGTTTCAGTTCAATGTTCTGTCCATTCAGTCACTTCAATTTCTTGTCTTTCAGTTCAGTGTACTGTGCTCTCTGTCCTTTAAGTCTGAGTTGCTGCAATCTCACAATTTGATGATGGTGGTGCTGTTGCTAGGATGATTGTCTCAGAGGCGGCGCAAATAAAAAAGGCTTTTTTATTTTCATGTCGGAGCTGAAATTTACGGTCGGTCAGGAGATGAGAAACACAAAAATAAAAAATGTCGCCCTAAGCTTGTGCAACTGCTTTTCATGAATATTCTGGGTGCACATGTGTACACTGTATAAGTCTATCAAAAATACTAGTTTAACCCTTTCACCCCCAGTTCCCTGTATACAGGTCCAACTTTTACCATAGAAAACAATGGATTTGGGACAAACCATGGTGGTGAAAGGGTTAAGGAAGGATCAGTGAATCGCCAACTCAAAAAGAGTAGATTTGGTCATCCTTGGCGACCACAATCTATGAGAATGGAAAAATGCACATGTACAAATATGGACAACATTATTATTACTTCAAAAGAGCATAAGCTACAAATAATAATGATGATGATAATTATTCATCTGCCTCTGTACCTGTGGTGTTACAATTTATGATACTAGCATGTACGTGTTAACAATACGGTAAGTTTTCAAATTGGGTTTGAACTCACAGCAGCCAGCCACCTGGCGGAGAAGCCACAGACAGAATCGCTCAGCCAAATCTTAACAAATGTGAAACACTGTTGTTGGTCAATTAGGGCCACATGCCTTGACTTTCAATACTCGATGTACAGGTAGTTTGAAGCCTCTGAACATGTGTAAGAATAAATAAAGCAGATATAAATATCTGCAAAACACGAGCTAAAGGATAAAAATGGCTTCAGGAAGCAAACAGGGCTCTCTCACCATCCTAGATTGACCAAGAGGCCATTTTTGATGTTCACTTAAAATCTGAGAGGGGTGGTTGACCTGATAATACAGATCTAGCGGTTTCATTGGCTATTGTACAAATAAAGAGACACCTACAATGTAAGTGAATGGATTCAAGACAGACCTACATGTAGCCAGTAACAATGACTGAATGTTTCTGGCGTTGTTCTGTACATTTTACATATCCTAATTTCCATTGTCCATATTCCTGAGGATATCATTTTCTCACACACAAAAGTTTCCTAAAAGAGTTGATTTTCGTTGATTTATTGGTATTATGATAAGAGTAAAAAGGCTCTACTGCACTGACCATTATTAGTGAGCTGCAGTGACAGGCAAAAATTTGAATAAACAAAATGTGGTGTTCCACCTTTTGCTTTAATTTGGCTTTTCTCTCACCCTTGCCAATACATAAACTGTAATTGTTGGCACGTCCCCATTTATTCCTTCTGTAAATTTCTGTATAATTTGGTGCTGTGTCTGATATCAATAATTGAATCTAATAACTTTGGGTGACATTGATGCTATTTGAAACATCACTTATTAAATATATATGCAAACAACATAAAATAATCTGACATGATTTCATAATTTCTTTCAATAAAAATTACATCTCATGTCCCTAAATTACACAGTGAACAAAGACTTGTCAAAAACCTATGAATTTATATGTGAAATTATTCCTCTGAAGTATGATTTCTCCACTTTGCTGGTTGAATTTTTGTTCTGTGCGCTCAGCTGATGTGCTGGATGTATATCCAGTCTGCACACAAACCGGCAATGGACTGCAGAAAGCCTACTGAGGACAGTATTTTTCTCAACTGTACATCTTTGACTTTTAAAAGATGTGCAACGATGAGGTAAATCCACAAAATGCCAAATTCTTGTCCTCAGTCATCGTATACCCTAGAATTATTGTCCATGACTATATACCTTCAGCAATAGCTATGCTATATTTTGTGAACAATCTCATTTATCATTATTACTACATACACAATGGCAGCAACAATACATAAAAACAATCACAAGAACAAAATGTACGACAATAGTCATACAGCATAATACAATATTCATTTCTTGAATCAATGCTGCGCATGCACATTTATCACACACACTCACACCCTCTTCTTATCTTAGCACAATTTTTCTGTCACTTTATTATTTTATTTCCTGGATCCCCTTGTAAGGATTTACACTTACTTGTCCACCTGCAAACTTTTCATGGGCCTGGCACCGTACAAATGCCTTCATTCCAGCAGATTCTTCTGTAGACTTCAAATTCATACACCAATTAAAAGACTCGGCTGACAGAAATCTGAGTCTCGTTTTGATGCTCCAATCAATAGGACATACAGGGTTACTTTTGACGTTATTCTGATCCTGAAATAGAAAGGAAGAGATTTAGTTGACATTGTATCTGAATTTTTTTCCACAACCATAGCTTTGCAGTAACCCATATATCAACGGAGAGAGTGAGACTGTTTTATAGGAATCTGGAGTGACAGGTTATCATTGATTGCCTCCTTCACAACTCAATACTGGTCCCCCAGAAAACTGAATTACTATTTGCAATTTTAGAGGTAATACCAGACAAATTTAAACCACGTATTAACCCTTTTAGCACCTAAGTCAATTTTTGTTGCCTTCATAAATGTAAGCCACACAACTGTTTTCAGATTTTTCGAAAATTTTGATTAAAAATTATAGCCAATTAAAATTGATACCATTTGGTCCAAATTGGCGAAAAAATCACAAAAAAATTATGAAAACGTTTAAAATTTTGAACTAAACTTTTTGTGAGAAAATTTACAGCACTCAAAGGGTTAAAGGTGAACAAACTTTTCATCATGTGATTATGACCCTGGAACAGCATGTGGTTGCCCAATCATGTCATTGTTCCCTGGAATGTGTGGTATGACCTACCCTGTGAGTCAGACAAATTTGGCATACATTGTACATTTGTACTTCTCTATCCAAGACACCTGTATATCTATTATTACATGCCTCATATATTGAATGTCACATGCTCCATAGGATTTGATGGTACCTTGTTGATGACGTTGAGAGCTGCAGAGTCATCATTTGACTGAAAGTGAATTTAAACCTTGACAACTTTTGGATTAAAAAATGACAAAATTTCATGTTTTACACAAGAAATACTGTTTTTACAAAATTATGCAAAAAAACAAAAAAAAACAATCGATAAGCTGCTTTTGGCCCTCCTTACGTCGGGCAAATGATCACTTATTCTCGGGCAGATAGTCCCATGTTTGGGCTATAATATTCATTATAAAATATGTGAACCATGGATTATTCATGTTGCTTAGCCCTAATTGTGCTGGCTTCTTCTGTCATGTTGGCTGTGTAGCGCCAGCCCATAGGGCTATATTATTCCTGACCACTGAAAGCGCAGAAACAAATTACGTAGAAATTACTACTTGGCGCAATAACAGTCACATAGGCAGTGAACCTGTCTTATCTCATGGAAATAGTCTTGCTTCCTGGTCAAACACAATTCCATCTATGCTAACAAAATGGCTAACAGTGTATACTTTAGACTAACAGAATGACGGTTTAATGTGTAACAATTAACTGTCGAGATCTCAGCAATAAGATGCAAGATGCCAGCAGATTCAAGAAAAAGCATTACTCAAAGTCGTTTTGCCTTTTTTTTTCACTGCCTGCGTGACTGTTACTGCACCAAACAGATCTGTTGTGCATAATTTCTGCGTTTTCAATAGTCAGGAATTCTAGCCGTACAGGCCAGTGCTACACAGCCAACATGACAGACAAAGCCAATGCATGGCCAAAGGCTACAATTATTGCAGCTAATCTTTAGGGATGCACTGTTAGGTCTTGGGCAATAAGAATGTGAATAAGAATAAGAATAAGAATGTGGAATTTCAGTATGTCCTGTAAAGATTGAATTTCGACTTATATGAGAGCATATGCTTTAGGCAAAACTGAAGAATGGTGGGACACACTAAGCCATATTTGAATTCAATATTAACTCTTTGAATGCTGCAATTGTTCTCACCAAAATATTAGTGCAACATTTTTACCAATTTTTATGAATTTTTCTGTAATTTTTTGATAATTTTGGACCAAATGGACATCACATTTCATCGGCTACAGTTTGTCATCAAAATTTTGACAAAAATGTGAAAAAAGTTGACTGGAGTATATTTTCTAAAGGTGTCAAAAATTGACTTTGGCGCTCACAGGGTTAATAATATTACAGGGGTACCATGTACTTGTAACTGTTTCCAATTTGTGATTTCTAGATAACTCAGTTTTGTTTCAAATTATGGATGCACTCTAGAACTTTGGCAAAGTTACAATCTTAGTTTAGTTTGAAGAAAAGTGGCACCAAACTATTGTAACTGTCAGAAAAGCTATAAAATAATTAAGAATCAGTTATTTTCTGTATCAGATGAAAACATTTATTGTACAAGTTTCTCCTTGGCTGCAAGTATCGCACACTTTAAGTTAAGAATTATGAAGTATTTTCTTTTGGTTCGCCTGAAGTGCACTGGGCAAAAATCTTCGCAACAGACTTTACTTAAGTGGTCTTCTTATTGTTATTTATAATAGAGAGCCTCCTAAGATTATGTTGACTTGTAAAATTGTTCTTATATGGGCCCACTTGCCTTAAGTCCTACCTTTCTAACAATAGTGAAAGTGCAAAACAAATTCTATGACACGTAGTAATGAGTTTTTATCTTTAATGTTGGAGTCATACTTTAATACAGGGAAACAGCAAGGGAAGGATGTGTGTAAAAAGTGACTATATTTTCCTGTAATGTCCCTGATCAATTACAATCACCAGGAAAGGTAAATGACCGGAAGCTCTTACTGTGACTTCCTTCTGATCCTCAACATCGGAACACTTTACTTCAATTTCCTGAGGTGATCCAAATACCTCCTCAAAGGAAGCTTCACTTTTTGTGTCCTGAATGGAGAGAATTAGCCAAATTTAGCACAGTTCTTGGTAAATCCAAGCCCAGGAAAATCATGATTTGCATCTGTATAAGTAGAACATTTGATATGCAAATATGCTGTTTGTTCATTTCACTTTCAAACTGAATACTAAGAAAGGAGTAACGTTTCTCAAATTTCATTTTCACTTTCTGTACATTGTATTTCCTTCTATAAATCAATTATTAAGAAGAAACACACACATTGAATAACAAAGACAACAACGTGCTGGAAAAGGATGTGTGGCATTTGTGGGTTGAGGATGTTTGGCACATCAGAGAATGGCATTTCTTACCGTACATACTTCTGTTGAGTTCAAAACGGATACACAGCATTGCTTGAACTCTGTGTACAGCACTGTAGTCATCTACCAATTCTCCCAGTATAATTTGGTGTCGACCATAATGATTATGAAATGATTATGGTGAAGGTAATATCACACATACTGTGCATACACACACACAAATCAAAAACCGTACCTTAAACAGAGGAAGATCTAAAGATTTGAGAAATTCACCAGTACTATCACTGTCAGATGCCGACAGATAAGACCTTTTTCTTGGTGATGTTCTGCAACCAAACGGATTCTTCCTCTTCCCAAATCCCTTTTTCTTCCTGTTAGTGTTACTGGGTTCCCCCTTTCCTGAATTTTCCATGGAAGCACCAGGGTTCTGGTTCTGTGTCCCTACGCTTTTCTTTTTCCGTCTCATTTTCATCACGTCTGATGGTCTCTTCCATTTTGCTCTTGGTGAACATTTTGGACTGTCTGCCATGTTATTTGTTCTCCTTGTTTGGCGGTCAAAAACTATATCTTTTGATCACTCATTCAGTATTTGTTACTGTTTCACAAGAGATAGCCAATATTATTGTATTTTTTTGTTTCAAGTCAAATGTACATCTTTCTGAGTTTCTGTTTAAACTGTTGAATATCTAGAATACAAGCATGTTCTTTATAGTATCAGATGTACCACAATTCTACTTGCTTTTATGCTCAGATAACTTGCATTTTTGCTGTAGGCGTGTATTTCCTGAGACTTCACCTGCATTTAAAGAAAAGAATTTAAGATTCAGTGAATCAACACAGATTCAGTAGAGGCATTGTTCTGAATGGATAAAGGGTGAGATGGATTTTGAAAGAACAACTGAGTAGTTGTGGTATGATTGAGAACTCATTACTTGTTACATAAGAAAATGGAGAGTGTCTAGACAAGTTGTTGATCTTCAGTGATTTTCTTAACTTTGGACAATTTTTCTTCACAATATCCCATTCTGGCATTCATACATAGCGTGTGCTAACTTTCATTTAACAGATTTATCACAAACTATATCAGTTTTCATGGTTCTGATACTAGCAGAGTGGAAGTATAAGGGTATTTTGTGATTGAAATATCTGGCTCAGAAGGCTGTTCTTGCATTTGCCAATATACAGCTCGTACTTGTCAGATTTGTCTAATACTGGCTCAGTCAAGGGATCTAAAACAGAACAAAACAGAAATCCCCGGAAGTGAGAAGTAGCAGGGACGACTTTTGTCTAACCTTCAAAGACCTGCACGTGTTCCGAATATGTTTCACCAAATCTACATGATCCTTAGCGTCAAACAAATGTCTGAAGTTCGTCTCACATTGTGTGAAATTATGGAGGTGAAATTAATCGGAGCGTAATCGCCAAAATATTCGCCTTGCCGCGCTGCCACCTTTCAAATACACCAAAGGAATAATGGCCGTTGATGGCGCTATACAAAGGTTGGCATTCATAGAAATCCAAGAAATGTGCTGCAGAAGAGAGGTTATTTTATTTCCAATGATTGCAACGTAATCTCATCTCGAAGAACACTGTACAGTTACAATTTATCTGAGTAAACTACACGCCATACAGGTGTTTTGTGGCGCCATCCTACGGTGCTAAAGTGAGACAAACATACCCAGCATACTTATTCGAAAAGTTAGGAGTTTAAAAATTAATAGTTTTTCTATCCGGAAAAGCAAACGTCGGTGTCAACTCGCTTGTGTGTTTTCATAAATAAATAAAATGGACATTTCATACCAATGATCGTTTAAGGGAAGCTGACAAACTGCTGTTGATTTTGAAAAGGTATCACGAAAACTGGTGTTGTAATAGAAATTTATCCGACCTTTGACCCGTGAGTCTGCAACACAGAAACCTTCGAGGGACCAGTACGGTGTGCACGAGTTTTGCGATTGCGTGCTCTCATATATTTGAAGATGGCAACAATTACTATCCATCCAGAGTTTGGTTATGTGATATTTACTCTCATAGCGAGCTGGGTTATGCTTATGTACTTGGGTATTAACGTCGGAAAGGCAAGAAAAAAGTATGAAGTCAAGGTAAGCTAGGCTGGCTGTGGTGTGCATAGCGAACGTTGCACCATGGAGTAGCACGGTTGCACTTTGAGCAGAACCCACGACTACACTACTACCTGATAACAACGCTGCCGTGCTAATCAAATAAAAATCCTCGTCATTAGGACTGGCCAGAGGGGGATATCGCATGGAAACATAATATTTAACCATTAAAAGTCGCATAAACAACTCTATGCGAACATATTGTCTCCGCCTTGACCCAAACTCCCTAACCCGCCGAATTTTTTTGATTGACAAGATTTGCTGCAGCAGTACCTCATTCGATGTCTGCAGCGCCCTGGCGTGGCAGTATACTACAACCGTTTATGATACACGAACACAATGCAGCGTGAAGAATTCAACAAGAACGACCTAGCCACGGCAGAGGGACCGTGATGACCTAGCATAAAATGAGCCGTCAAGATAGTTTACACATAAAAGACGTATTGATGTGATAATGTTGACGTAATGTTACTAGCGACTTGGCTTGCACGTTGATTGTTGGAATATTCTTTTCTCCAATGTCATAGTAACTTTTTTGTAGCCCAGCGAACAAATGTCAATGAAAACGCCCACTCATGAGACACTCCCACAATTACAGACTTCTTGTAACAGTAACAGTATTGTATTTCACAAATAAAATATATATGGCAAACAAATGTCAATGAGAGAACTGTGGGATTGTAATTTCTAGCATGAAACATTCAACTAGGTGCAATGTTGGTAGGCATGAAAATGATGTACATTTGCACTTCACTAAACAGGGAGGGCATCATAAGTTCATATGCCAGTGGGTTGGAGGCCCGAGTGCAGCCAAAGTTGTGCAATCAATTGTGAGTTCAAGACTCTAGCATGGTGTTCTGCTCTTCAGTGAGACACTTTACTCCACGTTTAACAATTTGATAGTTTGTCATGGGTACTTCATCCTGTAAATGTTGAAATAAATGAATAAATTAATTCAGAATGCAAAAGAACTCATGCAGGATTTGTTTCTCATGATGATGACAGACATGTAGTATCGCATGTCAAATACAATCAGTTTTGAAAAATTATTAACCGAAATAGTTAATACAATAGAAAATGTCTTGTGTGTATAATTAGGCCAGTCATTTTTGTTCACTGAACGAAAATCCCCAAATTACTGTGACATGTAATAACAGGATGTGTCCCTGATTCAAATAATCTGTCCGAAAATGAATCATGGAGTTGAGCGTGTTCCACTTGTCAAGTGTATAATTTTTAAAGCATACATTAGTTTTCTTTTTTTACATGTAAGCTATTGCTTGACCAACAACAATCCAAACAACCACTCAGTTTTTCATTTGTTTTTTTTAGAGAGATAAAAATAGGGTGAAAAATAAACATACCAAACAATAGATTCTATAAAAACAAAACAACAAACAGGGAAGTAAAAAGTCTTGGTTACAAGTGGTAAAAAGAAAAGTATTTATAGGCAGTAATTTGCATGTCAGCCTATGAAGTTTTTTGCTCACATTTGGTATATGCAGTGTTTCCTCTGGCTAAAATTACCTGTTAGCCATTCTGGCTAAGCCAGAACTAGCCATCCAAATTTACATGTATTCGGCATTTGTGATTTTAGACAACTGACAGTTGAATATTTAGTGGCAGTCACATTCACATTGACAAAAAATATTCTCAGGCAGGTCCTATCAGCTGCTACAGTACAGTAGCAAAAATGGCAAAACAAGTTAAGAACAACTTTTACGGAACAAATTGCTTTCTTTATTACTTGTAACATTCACAACAAACTTTATTTCCTGAGTGCTTCACACTTATGTGACTTCTGTATCACAAGTAAATCATTTACAGGGTAATTTCAAGATATTCTCTGCCTTATAGTCATCAAGTGCTTTCAGTTCTCTAATCACAGAGTCTAGTAATATCTGTACCAATTGTTCACTGTAAGAAAGTGTACTGGTAATTACATTTTGTACACGAGGTGTAAACAGTCTCCTATCTCTATTGGTAGTCCAAACATTTAGTTTCAAAATAAAACTGCTCTATGGGTGGGCCTTCACCAGCTATTCTCAACAGTGTGTCACCGTTTTCTATGATCTTAGGTTATTTCTCAAGGATGTTTGTATCAAATTGAACTGACTCATATCAGCGGCTGCTTGCGGTGCATTCATGGCAAGTCATGTCCTGATGTTTTCTCAGGTTTCTCTGAGTTTCTTGAAATTGTCCTTCTTTGGAATGTCTGATCGCCTACCAGATGTAAATATATTGTCCTGTCTGGCCGCCTGACACTTCTAATGTGGTACAGAAAAACTTATTCTTCTCATTGTCAAACACAAACCATGGAAATTCAACAAACCATTCCTATGCAGTTTCCTCGTTTTTTCATAACTTGTTTTACCCCGCAACTCGGCGGACAAGCTGCAGTCAAGGTGCAATTTTCTTTTCCGCTGACTTGGAAGTTGCACCTGGACATGCCAGGCGCAGCAGTGCTGCACGTTGTATGTAGCTGCCTCTGAGGTTGCCGTCATGTCCTTCTCGTTTTTGTCACACTGGTTTCATTCTGTTCACCACCCTAGCGACCATCGGCTGCTGCTGTCTGAAAATACCCGGGAATCAAATAGTGTTTTCTGACTTCGTAGGGCCATTGTTTACAAAGCACTATGCACTTGTTGTCATGAAAAATCTGAAAGCATGGCAAATTAACTCCCTAAGTTACTGATTACAGTACCGGTATATGTCTGAGACTGCGCACTAAAGCAAGGAAAGAATGGCTACCCAGGGATGTTGAAAAATCTCTCTGCCTGTCTGCTGCACTCTTGATCAGCGAACCGGCCCCATGAAAAATTGGGTTCGCCAGTTTGGCGAAGAGGGGCTGAAAATAATTCGTCAATCCGATGTTTTATTTGTCATTTGACCCTCTGGCGAGCGGCAGCGGAAACACTGAATATGCATATGTACCACACAGTGTTTCATTCAGAGAGGGGGACGGGGGGATTCCCCCTCTGTTGACATGTTGGCACCCTCTAATAATTTTTCAAGGAGGGACCAGGCCCCCATGAAATGATGCCGTTCACAACTAAGAGATACAAGTAGAACACATGAACTGGTGATATTCCCCTGTAAATTTTCTGATAAAGGGGGAAAATCCCCCTGTTGGTGTCACCCTGGATGAAACACTGACCAAAGAGAGCTTTATGGTGAGTCAGTGGCATCTGTATCGCCTGTATGTACGTTTGTTATTATGTGCAGATGTACATATATGTCCGTCCACATTTAAAACTCCAAAACCGTAGTACCTACCATCTTAATATTTAATGTACAGGTAAACCCAGGGGTGGAGATGTAAATTTGTTCAAATGAACATGTCATGTCAAAATTATGCGAATTACAGGTAATGTAGACAAAAAAAGAAAAAATCCAGCAAATTTTTAAAACTCTGTAACCACAGGTTTTGGTTGAAACTTGGTGTGCAGATTCTTTATGGTTACTTTAGTTACATTTGTTCAAATTGTGGTGAAATTTTTATAGTTATATTTTAGGGGCAATTTTTCCCATTTTGGTTGAAAAATCTTGTCTGAAACTGCTTGTTCCATTGCTTTGAAACTTGTGCATGATCCTAGGGTGGGCCTTTGTTAGATTTGTTCAAATTGTGATGAAATATTCATTTTGGTGCAATTTTCACGTGTTTGGTCAAAAAATCGTTTCTGTGAAACCGCAAAAACACGCTTGTTTTCTCTATTTTTTCCCGTCATTTGACTATTTTTTGCCATGTATTACTTAGAGGTTATTACTCAATGTCATCTGTTCCTGTGTCGTATCAGTATGAGTGTCATTTGTGCTGCGTCAGACACTCGACTTCGTCTTGTGTCTGCCGCAGCACAAATGACACGAATGCTGATATGACACAAGGATCAGGTGATATTGCGTAATAACCTATTTATCATATATATTGTACCCATGCCCATAATTTTACTAGTATGAAAAACCTTAAATTTTGAGGCTTTACTTTATTACGCCTTGCACATAAATAACGGAATATATCTGTGAACAGACTTCATTCATAAGGTATACGACGAAGTAAACATCACGCGCGACATCGCTGCAAGTCATCCATATCTCAACGAACCCCAAGAAAAAAGACACCGGGGGCCGCGGGATACAAAAATCGTCATACAGGAGGAACTTTTAAGGTGCAATATGCTATTATACAATTGTTACCGATAAAAATCTGTCCTCAGCTTTAAGTCTATCCTGATTTCGATCACGCTTGATCGTCGTACGGCAATGAGCTCGCGCGGAGGGGACCGCCATTTTGTTTGTTTTCCTGGAGAGTTGCCATGTCAACAGTCGTCGTGCACGTGACATCGCTGTCACGCCACGCGCTAACTACCTGTTCGGGGGTAGACCGTGCACAGTGCCGGCCCTGTGCGAACGGCAGAATGTTTGCTACAGCTTGGCCAAAAAAACGAGAACTTTAACAGGAAAACCATGGGAAAGCATTTACAAGACTCAACATATTATTTCCGCATTTGGCAACCAGAAATACCCGTGTTCCTCGAAGCCCTTCAATTTTTTACATCGGCAACATCGCTTCGCAGGCAGAGAGCAGCAGCCATTTTGTTTGTTTACATTATTTACCAACAAACTGCTAATGTAGTTTGGGAAAATGCCAAAACTGATGACGTTTATCGTGCATATCTCGAGGTTTACCGTGAAATATCACGGCTGATATTTTACGGTGAACATCACTACGATGAAGTAATATGGGCATTGGTATATGATAATAGAAGAAGTTAGCAATTGTGATCAACAGTTGGTCATGGGTCAAGTTTGTCGCCAGACCGGTATGTTGTGGGACCGGATTCTCTTATATCCGTGTATATCAATGCGCAGACCATCGTCCTTATGGATGCAACAGCATCTCCTGTGTCCTGCTCTGTCTTGCCAATCATGGTCTTGAGTGTAATTTTGTGAGACATTGTGCTTGTTGCTGGCCTAAATATATATATACAAGTTTGATAACTTAGTGATATTTTATTGCTGTACTGTACATAGCATTGTGTACAACCAACATGGCCGTGCCCAATCAAACCCCATTTGTTCACCGTGACTCATGCAGTAAGTTAACTCAGCACAAACTTACATGAGTTTATAAATAGAAATACACCACTGAACTTCGTTTCCCATCTTAACATTTTACTGTTGCACGATCTTTAGTCTTACAAAGGCCTTTACAAAGTGAGGGAATGCTTCCATCTTACTCTGATTGAAGTTGAGAAGACTTATGTTTATAAAAAAATTTATTTATCAACAATAAAGTTGCATATGCGCATAATGTGATATGGAGGGGACCATTTTCCCATGGGTATGGCATTTTCCACTCACCCATGCTTAAACCAGGCTGTGCGTATTTACATAACTTTTGTTTATACTGAGTAACCTTGCATAAACGATGAATTACTTACATGTATAATAAACTGTCCACTGTCAGATTTTGTGTTGCTGTTTACTACTGTGTTACTTTGAGTGGACAATGTGGGGGCCATACCCGTCCGAAGATGGTCTCTTCCATATCACAGGATGCAAGCTCCAAGCTTGGAGCTTTTTTTTTTCCCATGATTCAAATTACATGGGCAACTTCCTGTGCTATTTTTATCGTTTTTTGTTAAAGATCGTGCAAGTTATAAATGGTGAAAATAGTTTTTCCTGGGTAAATGACCACAGAGCTACCACATGTAAAAATCATCCTTGGTGAACTTCCCCTTTAAAACAACCCAAACCCTCCAACATTCACAAGTCTGTTAGCCAAGGCGTTCACCCCACGATCTACGCAACAGTCTACCACTTAGTGCGACAGTCTGCTGAAGTTTAATCCTTCAATTTATT
>LD370067.1:208258-227269 GCA_001465055.1 Ptychodera flava
GTTGTATGACTGGCATTTATTCAAGACCTATCAAAAGAATGTTATGGATGTGTATTTTCAAAATATTAATTGATGTTGCACTTAATAGTTGTCACAAACTTGTAGCTGGTGAGAAAGTCTATTTAGTTCTCTGAAATGTCATGAGCTCAACAGAGACATCTACAAAAGATCATTAATTGTTTCTAAATTCATGAGAAGAAGGGCGGATTATAGCACTTAGTGCTGTGGGATATAACACTGTGTGGTCATATTTGCAGTATTTAGTGATCGGTATAAAATATTAAGACATGCCTTTGCTGAAGATCTGCAATATCCACAATGGTAGAGCTGACAGAAATACCATTTTGACACATTCCCTCTGAAGAGGTAAATATCAAGGCAGCTTGCATCATTTGTAAATAGCGTATTGTACCGGTATGTCAGATTGGCATACACCACGTAACTGGCACAATGAGTGAATTGTATGGTACAAGTCAAAAGTTTTCTGTGTCATGTCAGAGTCAGATATTTGAATGATAAACACAGACTTTTCTCCTTTCTTCTTCATAGGCCAAAGATTAAGTGAGTAGGACAAAGATGTGATATGCGTGCATGACACTGTGAATGTGTTTTGTTAGAAATCAAAAGCACTCTTTAAGCCTTTCAAGATGGCATTTTCTCTGAATTGAGATCTCACATTGGCTTCATGTGTCCCGTGTGTGAGCAGTGTTTTCATGTGAAAACTCGGGGATGTTTTACCGTGGTCTAAATTAGAAAAACATTTCATCAGAACATAATTTCCAACAGAAGTCACGCTTTTCTGATGTAAATGTCATGCCATTCAACTGCTTAATTACATTTACATTTAAGCCTCTTCCTTCATAAACATTCAATTTCAAGGGCCATGGCAGAGATATTCTCAGGTATAAAGTGTCCCTGCCAAACTGTATGTCACTTGTGTATTGACTTATAAAATTAGTTATCTTATTTTTATAGGAAAATTTAGACTTGCATCTCTATTTGAGCATTTCAAAATGCTCCTAAGAAATTGTGAGATAAAAGTTTTGAAATGGTCAGGTCAGATTTTGTAAACTTTTCTAAGAGTTTATAATTCTACCAACATGTACATTGTACAGTACTGGTAACCGGTGTCTCTTGGTACATTCACGACCGTTAAATTCCTCTTTGTTAAAATACTCTTCGCAGCAGCTTTTGTCATACTAGAATCTGTGAGTCATTGTCCAGTAGTCTGCTGCCTTTGATGGATTTTTTAATTATTTTGGTTCTCTCTTTGAGATCAAGATATTGTTATTCCTCTTTCATGATAAATGTTGAAACACCTAATGTTACACACACTGACACAATGTCCTAAGGCATTACTGACATCAGTGTGGACAAATTCAGCTGTCAGCAATTAAAAGGCCTGTAGCTGAAAATTTTGATTATTTCTTTTACTATTTTTGTTTTGCATGTCAACTACTCTTATTCTACTGCGTAAAGCATGTTGAGATACATGGTCACTGTACATGTATATTTGTCAACTCAGCCTGTATATGTGTAGGCTATATTATTAGTGATACGTGAATTCTGGTTCAAGCTTTAAAGGGGAAATCCTCAATCCCTGGTTCTCGGCATTTGTGGTGATTGACATTGGCTGTTTATGTTATTTTAGTCATTTGTTCTCCTTCGAAAGTTGTACATGGTCAATTTGTTCCGAGGTAACGCGAATAAAAAACCTGCCCCTTTAACGTAAACATTAACAAAACTTGCATTTTAGATGCTGTATTAACAAGCTAAATTAAGGGTGTTTAACATGCTCCTGGGAGTTGAAATAGAAACTTTATTTGACATTAAAAAACAAAAAAGTGAAAAAAATCGTCAAAAGTTATGGCTACTTGCTCTTAAATTACATGTTTCACAGAATGCACGTTTTGTTTGCAAGGCTTATGATCTGCATTTCAACATACCTTAGCTGAGAAAATACACAGAAAGGTTATGTTCTCTCAACTCTTCAAAAGATAGCAGGGTTATACAGGTACATGTACATGTACTTGTAATATAAGCTGTTCACCCATGTCCCCAGTAAACAGGTCCACACTCACCATTATTGATAACAATGGGTATCAGTCAAACTATGTTGGTAAAAGGGGTAACCCTTTTTACCAAAGCTATTTTGCGAGATATTTTTTTCCCCCATGACATCTCAAAAATATTGCACCACAAAACTACAAATGCTTCCAAAGTAGTGTCTGTTTGTAAAAACTAAAACATCCGTGTTCAAATTCTTTGTAGGGATTTAGAGAATGACAATTTACATTGTACATATATGTATAAAAAAAAATTTGAAAGATGCCTGAAGTGTTCTGTGCAAGGTCTTTGAAACTTTTTCATGCTGTCATGTCTAAAACCAACCAAATGATCTAAAAAATTTATCCCCATTTGAGGACTGTCTTCTGTCTAGACATTTTCAAGTAACTATGTAATTTACTTACAGTCCAGAAATCATATTTCATTCTGATGATATTTAGAAAAGTATATTAAACCCCTGCCAACTTGTCACAACTTGGCTCAGTTACTGAATAATTTAGAGGGTGTGCCAAATTTCATTGCAATCTAAGATTTGAGGAATAATACTGACTAGGTTAAAATAGAAAAATAACGTGGCACAGCAATGCTGTTTGATCAAATGGAAATCAACGTATTGAGTTTTCTCTGTGATTTAAATACGTGCGTTGATATGGACACTCAATGCACAGAATTTAAAGGGGAAATTGTTGAAATCAGCGGATCCTCTAGGCCTTCACTCACACATTGTTCGAATTAAAACTTTATCTGCTTCTTTACACAAGGTGTCTTATTACTATTGGTCATCATGTTTGGTAAATACGGTTTAATTTACGCTGTCTTTAATACAGCCGCTGGAGTTAGTATGGTATATACCCTGTAATCGCCAGATAATTAGTTCAAGGTCAAGACCTTTTGACTTGCAGGGATCATATCAGGTCATGCAACACAAGTTTCCTTCATTGATACAGAGCCACCAACTTTGCCTCTTCTTCTCATCCTTTTCAGTATCCAACAATGTACAGTGACAGATCACCCATCTTCAACTGCATTCAGCGAGGCCATCAGAACACGTAAGTATTTCAACAATCCAAGCAAAGTTTATGGTGTTTAGTTTTGCCATTTTGCGAACATCCTGACGGCATATTTGTCATTGCCTTCAACTAGCGTGTCCATGTCACGTCCATCGTCAATTGTCCAGCCATTTGAAAATTTGGAAGTTTAAATATGATATTTGGTCCTATCCTTTGATGTTCAAATGCTCAGTCTCCAAAGCTTAATGAGGATGTACAGGTATTACACCTTTGTGTGTCCAACATTCCCTGTGCCAAGTGAACTTCAACTAATTGTCCATTGCTCAGATGATTTACCCAAACCTTTGACGACCACCAGAATTTGTTATGACCCAATTGAGTTCTTGTTTTTTAGCTCACATTTGGTATATGTATGTACATGTATACCAAAGAGAGCTTACCGGTATATGGTAGGTCGGCGGCGTCTGTATGTCTGTATGTATGTATGTCTGTCTGTATGTATGTATGTATGTCTGTCTGTATGTATGTATGTATGTCTGTATGTATGTATGTATGTATGTCTGTATGTATGTATGTATGTCTGTCTGTGTGTATGTATGTATGTGTGTATGTATGTCTGTCTGTCTGTCTGTCTGTCTGTCTGTATGTATGTATGTATGTATGTATGTATGTATGTATGTTATTATGTGCAGATATGTTCGTCCACATCAAAAACTCCCAAACTGCAGCACTACCGTCTTAGTATTTGATGTACAGGTGCACCCAGGGGTGGAGATGTGAATTTGTTCAAATGAACATGTCAGTGTCAAAAATATGCAAATGAGGTTAAAAAAGGTTAAATCCAGCAAATTGCTGGAACTCTGTAACCACATGCCAGATTTGGTTGAAACTTGGTATGCAGGTTCTTTATGATGACTTTAGTTAAATTTGTTAAAATGGTGGTGAAATTTGGTATTTGTATTTTTAGGGCAATTTTTCCTGTTTTGGGTCAAAATTCTTGTTCTCCTAAAGTGCTCATTCCATTGCCTTTGAACTTGGTATGCATGATCCTAGGGCTAGCCTCTGTCAGATTTGTTTGAATTGTGTTGAAATTTTCATATTTGTTTTTTTGGGGCAATTTTTCGCATTTTTGGTCAAAAATCATGGTGTTTTTTTCTGAAATCACTCACCCGATTGCTTCGAAACTTGGTATGCATGATCCTAGGGCTGGCCTCTGTCAGATTTGTTTGTTTGTGTTGAAATTTTCATATTTGTATTTTTGGGGCAATTTTTCATATTTTTGGTCAAAAATGGTGTTTTTTTCTGAAATCACTCACCCGATTGCTTCGAAAACTTGGTATGCATGTTCCCAGGGATAAATGTTGTTAAGTATACTCACTCTGACCTGCAACATTGAACCAAATGTGAGCCCAAGACAAGTGTCATTGATGCTATGTTTTTTAAGTTGAACCATTATAGAGGAAAATAGGGAGAGTAAAGAGATGGAGCTAGGCTGAGTTACAGGAAGGCGTAAAAATGTTAATCTGATAATGAAGGTGTTTACAATTGTCACACAAATAGTTTTCATCTGAACAGCAGTCTATTTCTAGGGCTGTTCATGCCTGTTGGAGATAGAAATTTAACATTTATGGACAAGTTGTTTATTCAGACTGTTGAGTATATATAAGCTAAAATGATGTCATTGTCCTCAGCCAATCATGCTCTGTGGTAATCAAACTCTTTTGTAATCAACCAATTGTATTATGGCTTCCTGCCAACCAGGATACATTTTCTCACCTTGTTGGTGTTACGGATGGTATTACTTTTCAGGATTTGTTCGCGTATAACGGTGGTTATACATGTACCGGATTGTGGATGCTAGCACTGACTGGGGACCTTCTTGAAAACCTCTCTCTGTAATATTGCTTTACCTTCTAGTGAAGTTCTTCATCTTGTTTATATTGATAACACTGTAATTGCCTTCATGCCCCAGCCAACCCCTCCGCCTTTTTTAGCATCAATAGAAATGTACAATCACACCACAGTTGACACAAAATTGATGCAGTGATTTTGACCTGTAATCTCTAATCCCCCCAGTTGTTTGATGCCACCATTCTCCAAATACCTGACCTCATTCAGCAATATGCATGCTCCTCCCCATGGAGGTAAATGTACTACTTGCATTGTTCCTCTGACAGTGACTTGAGAAATTATAGCTTTGTTTTGGAAATGTAAAAGCTGTAGTAGAACTTATAGAAAAGTTGAATGGTTTCGACGTACTGTAGTACAGTTGTAAATCTGTAAGCAGGGGTCAAAGGCTAAGCCTTGATATCGGATTACACGGTTGTTCACCTGGTGATCAAAATCAAATCAACATACAGTACGTCTTATCCAGTAAATGTACATCATGAATTTCTGTCATTTGTGTATTACCTTGTTCTCCAGTGATATTTCTTCCAGCCCTTGACTTGACGTATTTTGTAACAAGAAAATACATAGATCATTCATCATTTGTTTATTTATTGCGTTATTGAGTTATAAATTCTGTACAGTCATGAAATGCACTGCTAGAGCTGAATGTTCCTGAAGCTATGTTATCTGCATTGCCATTGAATTTCAGAGGTAAAAATTTTAGCAAAGTTGCTGAAATTTCCCTTAATTTTAGCAGAATAATCCAAATCATTCATTATCAGCATTCATGGTTGGCAGTGAAAGGAAAATTTCCTTGAAATATTTACCTGTATAGCGTATATGACCAGTGTCCCAATTGTTTCCTCATTGAGTTGAAAAGTTGCAAGCCGTAATGAATTATGTTGAGAATCTTGTATTAATTTCTCCAAATAATTGATATCTTTCAGTTTAATTTTAACCAAGTTTAATGTTGTCAATTCAAATTTACAGAGGAAGAGGCTAATGGGTCGTTGACCTGGGTCACATGGTCACCTGTGATAGCCATATACAGTCATGCATGTAGGCAACCGTATTAGAATACCAAGAACTGACGATGAAGTAATTCTCAGAGGTTCTTGATCGGGTAAATCCCCCTTGTTGCATCCTCATTCATATCACATCTTTTCAACATGTTGATAGGCAGTTTTCCTCCATCTGGTAGTGATTGAAGTGGATTTGCATCCAGATAACAGACACTATCATGTGATGTTTAAGCCAAGGTCTTAAGTTCTCGGAGCTGTCTAGTTACGAGGAGTAATATGTTTAATTTGACATCCATCCATCGAGTCAGTCAGACATTGTATACAGTGTACATACAAATATCATGTGATGTATAATCCAAGGTCTCAAGTTCTCAGAGCTGGCTATAGGAGGCGTTGATACTTGAATCTGACATCCATCCATGGAGTCAACCAGACATTATGGCAGCATGGGACAAACATGCTGAATTTTTAAGCATTTATTTTTATTTAAAGTGGGGAAATGTCATCTTAAATGTCAGCGTGTTTAACATTGTGATGTCATGTGACATGAAGTTACATGTTTTTCTGATAAGTCAAGGAGGACGTGATGGTGGTTAAACAGTATAAGATGCCAAACTTATCAACATGTATGACATCTAAGTGTTTGGGATGCATAATTGTGTGCATTATTGAGTTTTGGGCTTATTGTCTCCCCTTCAAAAGATACAGTTGGTGACCAATGTGATTAAATTCCGATGTCAAGATGGTTAGTCTTTTACACTATAGAAATAACAGACGACGCCCTGACCATTAATGTTTATTTATGCACAAGGGCAAGAGGAAAGCCAACAATTAATGGGCGAGGCTTGCAGAGCCCGTTAAGTTTGGCTTTCCTCTCACCCGCACCCATGATAAACGTTAATGGTCAGTGCGGAGTCTGTTATTTCCAGTATATTATCAATTAACCCCAAAACCATCAAAATTTACGAAAATTTCTCATGCAAATGACAACGGAGCCCCGGAACTTGTCAGTAAGTAGTGCGCTAGCTGTAAAAATTTTGCAAATCTGGAGATTTTTACAAAAAAGTGTCTAAACTTAGCCCACAAGTGTTCCATTTTATTTTGTGATTGATTATGATTTTTGTACATATTACAATTTATGTTTTAGCTGAAAAGTTTCAATGTTTATGATATTATTCATATTCACGGGCACATAAACAAATCATTATTGTGTATTTATGGTTGGTCACAAGGTTCAGCTCGACCAATTAAAATGCAATGGACAGGGCATGGTAATATACATGTAATATTGTATTACTGTCTTTTCTCTGTGATCCTATCCTCTCAACATCTGAACCTGCGCCATATGAAATCCTATTTTTTTTTCAAAGTATAATGTAAAGTATTCAACCCAATCAGAGACTGTCTTTCTCAACCCATTGGGCTGCACACTGACGTTCACAGTCAGCGACAAATGGGAGTTGGTAACAATGTACATCGCCATGTCGTTCTCGTTCATTTATTATCCACTCAGCCAGCGCTTTCTATAACGTGCATTCTGATTGGCTTGTAAAAGCGCAATATTTAAACAGGATTTCTTATGGTGCAGGTTCAGATATAATGAAGGGAGGATTGCAGTAAAAAAGACTGTAACACAATAGCTTAAGAGACCAACCCAGCTCTACATCGGATTTTAATCAAATTGAGTTGTTGGAGTTTTGTATGTGTTTTGTAAAATGTATGCTATCGGTAAATCTTTTATTGTCATCATTTTTTTGTCAATTCGCAATTGTGTTCACATATGAAATAATACCTCACCGACAGTTTCCACATTCTTGATTGCCAACTCACAGGATATATTTACATGTATCCAAATTATATATATTTGTTTTAAATTGGCTTTTACAATGTACATTATCCC
Organism: Ptychodera flava; assembly: GCA_001465055.1. NCBI lineage: Eukaryota > Metazoa > Hemichordata > Enteropneusta > Ptychoderidae > Ptychodera > Ptychodera flava. The sequence continues at coordinate 216,148 of LD370067.1, forward strand.
ATATTATGATAGTAAACTTCATTATGATAATCTTCATATGTATATGACCCAATTTAGTAAGTACTGCAGTATTCATTTCTGTGTCAGACAGATTAGTCTGAAAAGTGGTGCTCAAAGGGACTATATATGTAGTTGTGACTTTGATAAAAAAATTTTATTATTCTTGTTCCAATATATTTTCTGAATTTCCTCCCAAAAGCACAGGTACATGTATGTTTAAATACAAAGTATTCACCTTAAAAATATTGCATTGTATAAAACATGCAATGTTGTTGTTGACAAGTGAATTCTTGACTGGACTAGAAATCTGTCATCAATAATAACATTTGGCATCAAAGAATTTGTTTATAAGCAAAATGCCAGACATTTTGGTATGATTTGAGTGGACGAACAAGACACCATTTCACAAACAGCTGATTACATTTCCATTAAAGGGAGCGTGTACCTCGAAATGTAAATGCTGAAACCTTTGCCAAAAATTTTCACAAGGAAACTTTAAACAATTCCATTTCTAAACACAGAATAAAAATCAGGGTGACCGTGCAAAAATTTGGTATCAGGGAAACAGTTTACCCAATATTTACCGTCACATGAAATTCAAAATGGCCGCCATCCCTGTGTCAATTCTACGGTATTGGGAAAATTACAATTTTTTTTGTCTTCTCAAAAATAAGGCAGTGAAAACTCTAAACACTCCATGAGCTTCAAAGTGAGCTCCAATTAGTGGTTAAAGTCTATTGTAAAAGTACAAGATTCCACATTATCTGTCCCTCAGTTGCATTCAGCTAATGGATTGTGATCATTCAGCTACCACTACAAGACTAAAATTTGGCCTGTCACAAAGGGCTACAGTCAGAATTATTGGAAAATCTGATATACCGGTGGTATCTGTCTGTCTACCAAAAATTACAATCAAATCTTCCATATGTTGGTTAGCCATATTGTCTTTGAAAATGTCAAGTACATTTAGGCTTTGGTAATGAAGTCAGTTGATTGTTCACATTATTTGTGCATTTAGTCACAGCAGTCGTGTGACTTGCAAGTCAAAACTAATTTAGTTGTTATAATCTCAATTTTACGTTCTTTGTCAGTGTTTTCAAACCATACTACCATGAGGAATGCAAAAAAGGTATGTATAGCTAATGGGGCCTAATCTGTTGTCATGTTGACAAAATTTTGCTCATATACCTGTAGTACTTAGGTATAGTATGCGACTTAAACTTTTGCTCAAACTTTCCTCAAGGAATCTTTCAACTATTCTCTTTCAAAATCAATTATAAAAGTCGGGGCAAATTTTGGTAACTAGAAAAACAAAGAATCCAAGATTTACCAATATTTGAAACTCAAAATGGCCACCATCCCTGTGTCAACTCAATCGAGAAAAATAATATTTTCAAATTTCAAAAAACTAACCTTGTGAAAAATATTTTTACAACAAAAGCTTTAAAATTAACCTCCACAATTTGGTATATCAGAAAAGAATTGTAAAAGTTTGAGAGTCTGAATATCTGTCCCCAAGGCGCATTCTACCTTAACAGAAAATTAGTTCAGCAATGTTATAAACTTTTATTGTTACTGTGGTTATTTTTTCATCAAATTCCTGAAACACTTGTGCCCATAGGGAAACCATCGGTAGCAAAATGCAGACTCTGCACTAGCCATTTCTTTGTAAAATCAATGACCTTACAATTATATTTCATTAAAGGTACAATGTATACTGTCACCTATTCCAATTTTACAACAGTTACCATGGAAAGAGAAAATCTAACCAATCACAGATTTTAAAGGTACTCGGCCACTGTAAATTTGCATATTCCATATATGGTAAAGGGGCGGGGCTTAGCGTACTACCCCGTAACACCTGTCGCTGTCGGTCCTCCATATTTGATACGTCAAAGGACATGCAGACGGCTACTAAGTACGCCATGGCTGGTCGTGTGGGGCACCCTTTTTAAAAAGCGGCCACCGGCGTAAAATCTGTGATTGGCTGTTAAAAAACAGGTGACCGAATACCTTTAAGCGGGTGGCTGCTTTTTAAAAACAGCACCCGCACATGGGCATTTTGAATACCCAGGAACACCCCTTTGACCATATATGGGCATATTTAGATTACAGGTGACTGTTTACCTTTAATTAGCACAGTAGGTGACGTATTGGACAGAAAAAACCTACCAAGAATACTGTGAACAACAACGATATACATATTTACATATTTCATGCAGCGTTTTGGCAAAGCAGATCATTTCAGTGAAGTTTACCAGGTCCTCCAGTCATATTGCACACTGTTCCTGCCAATACATCAATGCAATCAAATTTGGAGATGACGTAAACGTTACCATATTCCCAAATGCACCAATTTTGCCATAACATATTGATCACACAGAAACATTCCCAATGTAACACAAGGTGACAGTTTTACTGTAATCCTTACTTTTTTGTCTTTGTTGGTCTGATTTCACTTCCCTTTACTTTGTTAGGTTTTATCTTCTTGTAAAGTTGACTTTTACAGTCTCTCTAAATGGGCCTCTGCACCGTTGGTTTACTGAAATATATAGATAAATAAATAAATACAATAATTAGTGAGTCAAAATTGCCAGTGGTAGACAACTAATATTTTGTAATTTTGGTTCATTTCAGGCTGGAGCAGTATCCAATCTATGCGATCTTTCAGATAATATCAGGTCTCCTGTTTCCTGTGAGTAGATAATTTTCCATTGTTGGGATTAAGATGGATGGAACCATATATTACAGGGAAATGGCCCATGAAATCCTAAAAACGTCACCATTCAAAAGTTCAGAGCAATCAATCAATGGAAGCAGAGTGTAGACAGAATGCAGCTAAACTCCCATAAACAATCATGGTGATTTTCTTAAGTGGGCTTTTAAGCCACCTGGACCAGCTACATGTACATGTATGGTCATGTTTGTCAAGTGTGAGCCCAGTCTTGTCTGTATTTCCAAACAAGTGTTCAATGCCTATTGTTTACCCACACATTTTGAAAATATCTTCCTTCCCTCAAAACTTTCTATATCTGCATCCCACATTGATTGACCATAGACGGCAAGCTGCTGCTGATAGGAGTGGATGGGGAAGGCTGGTATTCAGTCCAATTCAAGGAAAAGACAATAACATTCAGTTTTCAGGGGGTCATAGATTATAAGGCATACTTTTAGCGAGGGAAAGTATTGCTCCCAGATTATGGTGAACTACAGTATTTGTTCCATATAGTTGAGGGGAGATACATAATTCCCCCCCCCCACTTCTTGTTGTTGATGTTGAAACATCTCTTTTGAAAAGTGATAATTTTGCATCATAACAGTTGTTTAATATACAGAGAAAAATTTATGTATCCTGTAAGTACTGTATATTGATTGAAATACTTGTGTTTACTGCAAACATCATTTATGAAACATGGACTCTCAGAAGCTAAATGTCACTTTTGATATCGAGATACGAGTTAATTGAGCAATCTTGTTTTTCATCTAGGTTTGTTCTTCAGTGGCTGGTTTGGTCTGGATTGTGAGCAGAATTTCCTATGCTCATGGTTATTACACAGGAGGTACGTGAACTTTGTTTTCTTTCTTGAATATAATTTTTCCCAATATTTGCTAACACTATACAGTAACTTGAATGGGCTTGTGACCAAAACAAAAAGTTGTAACTAACGCCACAGAGGAAAAGAATGTTCTTCTTCTGATTCTTTTGGCAAAACTACAGAGGTAGCGAGCAAATTTTTTATTTTTTTTTACAAACAAATAAATCTTCCAGTGATATTGCTACTGCTGACTTTGAGTCTAGATTTAACAAAATGTCTGTAATAATAGAGGCATTACAGATACAGGTAGTGTTTACAGAACAAATTCTTGGCATTTCCACACATCTTCCAGAAGTAAACAAAATACAGTAAAATATACACAAAAAATATGTCCTACACCTAAAACAGTATTGTCTTTTCACCTCCTTAGTATAGGTTTAACCCTTTGAGCACCAGTCTATTTTGTCCCCTACATAAAATAAACCCTGTCAATTTTTCTCAGATTTTTGCCAAAATTTTTAGACAAGACTGTAGCCAATGAAATGTGATGTCCATTTGGTCTAAAATTATAAAAAAATTACAGGAAAATTCATAAAAATTGGTAAAATTTTGCACTTGAATTTTGGCGGGAGAAAATTACAGCGCTCAAAGGGTTAACATTTGAGGTTTTTCCACTTTTTCATTTGCCTGATCATCGAGTGCCTGCACACATGGCCAGAGAATACACAATGACCACTCCATGTGACTTCACAGCTGAGGTACATCTCCAGCTGAGCTTTGACATCAATGCAGCCATGTGTCTTTCCTCTGTGATAGACTTTGTGCTCAAACTGATACACCTTTCATCACATGTCAGCATAAACCCCAAGGAAAAGATTCTATGATGTCAGTAATTTGTCAGTAACTTGTTTGATAAATCCTGGAATGTACAATGGTACAGTATCATCTACACTAACACTGAGTAATATCTTACTTAGGAACTATTTTGCCGCTGTTGCTTTGAATGCTGATGATCAAATGAATACTCACAATGCCATGATCAAATGAATACTTACAATGCACTAACTAACCTGGACGTAACAGAAAAATTCACCGCTGAAAGTCAGGTCCGTTGCATAATATAACACAAAAATACTCATGCTATCCAACTTTGTTAACCCTTGTCCTGCCAAGTTCATATGTCACCGTCAGGTCAGCTTGGTAAAATCTGGTGAAGCATAGCCTAGATTCTATTCGTCCGCTTGCATCCGACCCACTCCCGTCTAGTCTCGTGAGCAGTATTTCGAGCTGGAGCAGTAAAAACTGCTCATTTGAATGTCAATGGTCGCCAACTGAGACCGTGACGTCACTAGCGTCCCTTTCAAAGTCAATCACTGAAAATGACCCTCTCATGATTGGCCTATGACTTGGTTGGGCAGAGCTGCAGTGTCAACATAATTAACATATTTGACGTCATATTAATTAGCTCTGCCCAACCAAGTCATAGGCCAATCATGAGAGGGTCATTTTCAGTGATTGATTTTGAAAGGGACGCTAGTGACGTCACAGTCTCAGTTGGCGACCATTGACATTCAAATGAGCAGTTTTTACGACTCTAGCTCAAAATACTGCTCACGAGACTAGACGGGAGTGGGTCGGAGGTACAGAGGCAAGCGGACAAATAGAATCTAGGCTAGGTGAAGCATAGCATGTCCCATATGGTGCATTTTAACAAAAAAATATTGAACACTTTAAGGCTGTTGAAAACATAGATACTGTAAATACGACTTTCACAGACTAAGGGTGTTGTAACATACCAAGCCAAGATGGTGAAAATCCATATGGTTTTGGCTCAATACTGCATTTTATTGAGTTGGCAGATGGGGAAGTGATTCTGTCTGGCAGGAAAAGGGTTAATAGACCTTCGGTCTAGACTCCATACAAAAGTGTCATTTGAAGTCCCATAGGGATGTAAAAACTCAATAACCAAACAAATAGCATTAAAATAATTCCAAGGCGGATGTATCCATTCAGTACAATTTCTAAAATACCCAACATTTCCAAGTAAAAGCAGCAATTCTGAGCAATAATTTACTTATTTTGCGTGGCCTTCGTGGTTTCTTTTCCAATCAAGCGCTCAAGACCTCCAGATTACATGTGCATCATGTGTAATTTCCAGAACAATGTAATTACAGTTACTTTTCAAATGTGATCTTTGAACAGAAACATTGACAGGTGACTGATAAATGTACTTGAGTGCATTGCTGAAGTGGTCATCTCATGACCGCCACACAACTTTGCCAGTGTTTTCTCCACAACGTGGGATTCGCGATTCCCTCTTATCTACTCCAAATTCCCCATGACCCTTTTCCTGCCAGACAGTAATAACTATATCACTTCCCCATCAGCCAAGTCAGTAAAAAGCGGTATTGAGCCAAACCATGACGTATTTTCACCCACTTGGCTTGGTATGTTATAGCATCTTTTGTCCAAAAAAATCAACTTTACAGTATTATATTTTCAACAGCTTTCAAATGTACAGTATTATGTTAAAATACATCATATGGAATACGTTGTGTTTCATTAATATTATCGTCACCCCAACAGTGAGATCTTGAGACACTGACATACACAGAGTATTGATGGTGACATTCCATACCGTGATTAGTACCCATGATATAACATCACAGACTTGCTTCCAGATTACAAAACAGTGTTTGAACATATATGAATGCATTATGAATGATCAGCGTGAGCTTCTAATATATTGATATATAATGGTATAACATTTCCTACACAGACAAGAAGAAAAAACACGCTACTGTTTTTAATTTGATAGTAGACCTACACTTTGATCTTAATGTGTTAATATCTGTACCTCAATTAACCTTAACATACATCATTTAATTTGTATAATTTATTATGGTTCCCCTCAATCAGAACAAATCCCCCAAATTTTTTCAAGGAGAGGGGACATTGCCCCTTGTTGGAGACACTTGGAGAAAACTCTGCCTTACATCCCAATACATGTACGGTATTTTCATGTGAATTCTGCAGATGAGCAAAACTGGTACAGCTGACTGTATTTGAAGGGGAAGTTCACCAAGGCTGATTTTTACAAATGTGCCAGCTTTGGGGGTCGCTTATTCTGGAAAAGCCATTTTCGTCATCCATAACTTGCGCAATTGTTTACAAAAATGGATAAGAATTGTGGCAGAAGTTGCAGTTTAGGGCTTCATCAAGTTAATGTATTTTGAAATTATGGGAAAAAGTGCCAAGCTTGACACTTTCATCATGTGATATGGTAGGGACCATCTTCTGATGGGTATGGCGTTGTCCACTCACTCGTGTTCACACCAGGCTGTGTGTATTTGCATAACATAAACAACAGTAATGCAAACATGCTCAGTCAGGTGTAAATGTTAGTGACAATGATACATGTAGCTCTTGCACTTGCTATAAATTTAACCCTTTTCCTGCCAAGTCGGTGAAAATCTGCTTGAAATTCGGTGTAGCCAGAATCTAAGCATTGGTGACCGTTATTCTACCAACCCGGTGGAAATCGGGCCCTTTTTGGGTACCCCCTTTCCTGCCAAGTCGACGGCACTACGTTTTGCTATACCCTGTGCGTTAAGGGGTCATCCGAGGACAGGTTTTCTGACAAGGAACGCCTTTTCCCCTCGAAATGGGTTCGCAGGGAGTCGATAGACAGGGAAAGGTGCAGAAACCTGTCCGCCAGTCCCCCACACCCGAGGGGGGCTGGTTTTTTTTTACCGCTTTTTAGCGGACTTGGCAGGATAGCATGGTGACGTTTTCTGGCGGAGTTGGACGTACTTGGCTGCCTGGCACTATAGAGATTGCTGCCGAACTTGACCAACTCGGCAATGCTAATCTAGAAGGCTACCTCTTGTAAACGACTTGGCAGATGGTGCCGATGGTGCGAGACGAAAGTCACTTATTCAGTTGTGCGTGACTGAAAATGAGAACGTATTTTTGACGGGACGGCTCGACTTGTTCCTCCGATGGAACGGATGTGAACGACTCGGAAATACCATTACAAACTGGTGTCCGACGTACTAAGCTGGGCTTCAGCTCTGCAAGTTCAAGCCAGGCAACGTCCTTCACCGCCTTGGCCATGCCGCGCCATTCAATGGACGTAGCTTTGGATTTTTTATTTATTCCATCGTCGGAAGTATTGGCTTTGGTTTGCAGGCAAACCTATCCTCTTGCCGACGCATTGGTAACTACGTACGCTGTTTGCGTACAGAGAATTCAAAAGGGGACATAAGGTCAATGGTACGGGGATACCGCCTGCACTTAGCAGGGACTGCTTTTGTTATGCAAACCAGCTAGCAGTACAATATGGCTGCCAGGCATGTGGACACGTCGATGGCTAGAACAATGGAAGCATATTGCGTTGTACCCATGCATCGCAAAAGTGAGACTGACGACTTTGGTGTAGTGACTAGTTATCACTGGTTAGCTGCAGCCCAATCCATGTAGGTACAAACCCGTACCTGACTGAGGACCACTCGATTAAGTCGGTAATGAACGGTAACACTCGTAAGCCAACTCCCAAATGAGCTGGCTAAACTACGTGGAGCTGTGCTTCAATGGCTCAGCCATGTCGTTAATACAACGGCAAAAACGTAGTTTTTGTGCTACACTGCCAAGTCATTGAAGGTTCGTATTCAATTGACCCTACCCTGGGGAAACAGGACAGGTTTGCCGGTGCTGCCGCACCCCTAGCACGACCCCCAGGGTCTCTGACTAACAGACGAGTGAGATGATGTTTGTGCCTAGCGGACGTGCGCAATACTGAAGGAGTTTATTTCAGAAAAAAAACATGAAACGGCAATAAAATGACACACTCCCAGGGGCAAACAAAGCCGGTGACCTCAATTTTTTTCTGCAGTAACCCTTGAGCTCCTTCCCCTGTCAACGGGCATGTAGAAATTATCGAAGTCTAACACGTATAAGTACGGCTAAAACTACCCTGAAAATGGGCGATTTCTGCCAAAATGCCTGGCAGGATAACATGCAGGAGAGCCAATCTTTTGCAGGCACATATTATGGGGCGGTTTTCTACTGACTTGGCAGGATAACAGACAAGGGCGCTTGGCAGGAAAAGGGTTAAAGAGGCACTCCCACTTTGTAACATTTTTAAAACACATTTTTTTAATGCCAACGGTCGATATTTGACTTGGCGACTGCACGCGGATCGCGAGATATTGATAAAAACATGTCATTTCCCGAGCGTATTTTTCACATCCCGAAGTTTTACGATCATTCTAATTTTGACTCGAAATCCCCCAAAGGTTTGTTGTTGTGCTGATTGACGATATTCTAGGGAGTATACAATAAGTTCGAACGACGCAATTAATTTACTTCCCACTGCAAAGACTTTATATACAGCATTATGCCTTTACCTCAGGTAAGTTTTTAAAAACTTCTCCTTAGTTTTTGTCGTTTTCATTATTCTAAATCGGTTGTATTATATTTTTAACCAATATCACATAAACATCAGTTTTTACATGTCAAATGTTAGCCGCCTCAGTTGACTACATTTTGTCGTCTGCCACACAGTACGCCGCGCGCGTGGTATGCGCGCGTGGCATGCGCGCGTGGCATGCGTCTATGCATATCACGCGGTGGCCGCTATGTATCAATCGCACGTAACTGTGCCAGTCACCTTTGCCAATTCTGGTGGAATCAGCAAAAATTGTTTTTCGTTTATACGCCAAGTCAGTAAGACTCAGCTTTCTCCCACAGGCCATGACTGATCACCGACGCCAGTGGTACTGTGGTGTACAGCAGCGTCAGCGTAGACTTGTACTCCATAGCTTAGTTGACAATAGCCCCAGTGCCGAACGTTCGATGTTCGGAAGCTGAATTTAGGTGGGCCACCGGAATTCAAACTTTTACTTTTTTGAAGACATGTTTTTATCGATATCTCGCGATCCGCACGCAGTCGCCTCGTCAAATATTGACCGTTGGCATTAAAAAAATGTGCTTTAAAAATGTTACCAAGTGTGAGTGCCACTTTAAGAAAAGAGTGTTGACATTGTACAAAAAGCGATCAATACTAGTGCCCCATTTAATGCCCCATTTACGAATGTTAGATGTATAATCTTTAAAAGTTATCACAAAAATTCTGCGAAGGATGCGCTAGGACATTTGCTCTGTGCATCACCTTCCACTGTGAGTTGGGCAATCTTTGCAGTATTTCAATAATAACCTCATGATGTTTAGACGATTGATGAATATAAAAGTGAAGAGATATTAGGACTGATGGTATCTGGTCATGTAATTTGAATGGTCAGCGCAATTTGTTGTGTGCTAGCTCTACCGGTACATGAATATGCAAGGTGACCTTCAAAAGTAACACTGTGAATGTAAAGTAGGGTGTGAATTCCATTTCCCATGTCATCACCAAGGATGCGCCGTAAACAAATGGCAGAAAAGCTTTCCCACGGAGATAAAGAGACAAAAATAGGTACGGTTTTTACTGTAGGCATCTGCTTTATTCCACATATATTTTAAGGCTTTGTCCATTAGTCTGTCTTTGCCATTTCAGGCAGGCTAGTTTGTAAAGTTATGACTTCTCTGTAATTCACACTTTTGTTAAACTTTGACAAGCTTGATTGAGTTTTATGTCAGTTGAAGCCCCATAGAGTGTACAATATTTATGAGGCAGAGCCAAATGATACGCCTATGCATTTTTCACTATAAAACTATGTGCAAACGTGTTTGTAATGGCTTGTTTTACCTGTGTGCAGGTGTTGTCATGCTAGGACTGTGGAAGAAAAAGTCTGAGAAACGAAAATTATTATTGGCTGTATTCAGTAAACAGGATTATGCAATTTGCCTGCATAACCAAGATAGCACTTGATGGCCACTTTCAGGTCGAAATGCTAGAGTTTAATTTATGGATAAACTTTTGCTCAAACTTCCCTCAAGGAATATTTCAACTATGCTCTTTCAAAATCAAGAATAAAAATTGCTGGTCACTGCAAATATTCGTACTTGAGAAACAAATTACCAAAGTTTTACCTATATTTTAAATTCAAAATCGCCACCATTCCAATATGAAGTCTTTGAAAAAAAAAATCTTCGATCTTTGGAAAAAACCAAGACTGTGAAACTCTTACACGAATAGCGTTAAAATGAGCCCCTACAAGTGGTAGATCAGAAAATGATTGTAAAATTGGGAGAGTCTGCATATATAATAATGGGTTCTTATTTAGCGCACATATCCACAAGTACATGTGATCAAGGCGCTTTACAATTATTATTACCCCTGGTCACTGGACCTAATATGATACCACTCAACTCCCTGGGGAGCAAACAACAGCTCACATGTGCAGCCAATAAGCGCAGCAGAGCTAAACGCACACATAACAACCTCTGTCCTACCAGGTACCCATCACTCCTGGGTGGGGAGAAACAATGAGGAATAAAGTGCCTTGCTCAAGGACACAACACCACAGCCATGCCGGGGCTCGAACTCACCATCCTTTGATCATGAGTCCACTGCTCTAGCCACTGGCCCATGATGCCTCCCATGATGCATTCTACCTTAATGTGAGGGCATTTAAATTTGCACT
>LD370067.1:227283-251327 GCA_001465055.1 Ptychodera flava
CCCCCCCCCCCCCCCCCCCCCGGACACCTCAAGGTAATCTCTCAGAACTCTAAAACTGTTTGCTTCGTGTACAGAGCAATATCATGTGAGTTTTAGTGCTTGACCTGTCCACAGCATTTGACACTCTGTGTCACCGCATTTTATCACACAGATTAGAACAGTGATTTGGTGTCACATGTACAGCTCTGCCATGGTTCAATTCACACATGTATCTGTCAAATTGTCTACAACATGTTAACATTGAAGGCACTACATCATGCGAGGCAATTCTGCAAATCGATGTTCCACAGAGTTCTGTATTAGGACCAATACTATTTACACTATGTACAGCATCACTAGACCATGTCATTTCATCTCATGGCTTAAACTACATGTACACATTGTACATGGACGCAGATGGGATCTGTGCAGTCTGTAACAACCCTGATGATGTTGTAGTAGATATAAAATTATATTTTTAGGATGTAGGTGGATGGATGATATCATACATATTGAATGTTGACTGAACAGAAACAATTTATTTCTCATCACAATTCAAAACAGATACAAATGGTCAGTCTGCAAAGTCCTATAATCGAGTCAGTCATATACAATCTCATTGTTTTGTTTGATTTGAATGGTTTGACGATGAGTCATATAAACAATAGACATAGATCAGTGTATTTTGCCATATACAGAATAGGGAAAATTTGTTCCCTGATAGACACCCTGAGTTCACATGTTTGTAACATCGCATTTAGACAATTGCAACAGCTTGTTACATGGAGTCAGTCCCTACCAACTACAAAAGTTACTATGCATACAGAATTCCGCAGCTCGACTTGTTACCGGTACCAGGAAGTTTGATCATATAACACCTGTTTCAGGGTTTTCTCTCGACTACGCAAACTGCGCAAATTGGGCATTTTGAGCAATTGTCTGCCCTGAAAAAGTTAGTGACAGTGCAAAAATTGCGCAAAAAACACAGCAACTAGAAACTATGTCTATCATGGCTTTTCAGTTGTTTGGCTGATACAATGGATTGAACTCCCTATTAATGCCAACATAGGTATGATTGATTGATTTAATCTTAGTGTTAAGACGTACCTCTTTTAAGTATTATCAGAAAGTATGACTTTGTTTTTATTTTATTTGACACTTCTATCTTTTATCTTATCTTTTCTTAAATGCAATATTAGCCATGTAAAGAGCACTGAGATGCCGTGAAGTACACTTTAAAATAGCAATACTGATAGTAATGCATATTTAGAATTCTGCCTTTCATCAACAAATGCTATCAGATGTTCAAACCAGAGAGGTGACTTTAAAGACATGTTGATCTAACCCTTTCACCACATGGTTTGACCCAAACCCATGGTTGTCAGTGGTGATTGTAGGCCTATTGAATTGGGGTGAATGGGTTAATCTCTAAAAATTACAGGTCAGGGATGTGTTCATAGGTACATTGTATGCTGACGAGATGGTGGGGTATACACTGTACCAAGTATAAGGCAGTGTGCACTTAACCGATACACTTTTTTTCAAAGCATTATTTCTTATCAAAGATGGCATGAAAACCCCCTCATACTACACATGTGTATTTTCAAAATGCAGTGGATCTGAAGTGTAGTGTGGTAGCAATAGTTTACTCAAAGGATGAAGGGGGTTCATATTTTGGCTGACAATTATGATATTAATGATGAAGGTTACTTTAAGTCAAAAACTTGATACTTCTTTATATCAACTTAAGGTTTAGTATCTCATTTGAAACTAGGGTACATATAGAAAAAAGAATTTTGTTTTGAAATATCTCTTTTCATTCTTAAATAGCAAGGATTAAAAGATGACCTTCAACATTGAAATGACTCCTCTTCAAAATGTAAGGCAACTTTATTGCCTAACCAAATTGTCATTTTGTTATATTGTATGAATTAAAAAGCATGATTGGAAAATTTCACAAGATTTTACCCAACCATGAGTGGACTTAAAGTTTTTGTTTTTTGAAATGTTGAAAACAGGAGAGAAAAACCAGGAAATCTGGTGATTTTCATAAATTTTCATACATTTACACTTGTTTCTCACGCAAGGTACGTCTGCTTGTCATACTGTCAGGTGATCCCAACTAATATCTAACCTTGGGTTAACAAATTAATGAAAATTGAATGAATCTTTGCAAAAATGATTTGAGCAAAAATACACTGTGTTATATGCAACTCCTTTTTAATATCAAGAACTCTCACAAGCTGATTTGTTCTTTGTTTCAATTATCTTCGGGTCTCTTTTTCTTTACAGATCCTGAAAAGCGTCTGAGAGGTGCCTATGGATATTTTGGATTATTTGCTATGGTTGGCATGTCCATCTACCTGGCTCTGAGCTTACTGCAGTGGGTTTAAATTCCCTCACAAAGTGGAGTGTGCACTCCTCTCTCCAGTTGAAAAGCAAGTTTTTTTTATCTCCAGTAGTTGACAATTATTTCTTTTTTAGCTGGTTGTTTTAATTGATCTTGCTTACACCTGAAATAAGTATTTTAATGTGACAAAATAATTTTGAAAGTAAGCATATGTGAAGAACAATTGACTCAATCTTTATGATAATAACATTTTTGCCTCGTGGCCGCCTCCGAATTATTGTGGGTGAGGTACCAGACACTTTGAGGAGGAGTTAGCATCCCTAGGATTGTGTTGATTTGTAATATGGCTTAAAATGGGTCCAGTGTTATACAGTCTTGCCAAATGGTCATAATGTTAGACTCAACTAGATAATATTTCCTCTACTGTGTATATGAATATCAGTTATGGTTGACATCTTGATCAAAACTTTTTCTATTCTGAGTCTTGCATAAAAAATGTTTCAGAATTTGTAAGCCTAACTAAGCAATTGGTTGCTAACTCAAAGCGTAACAAAACTGTTGTTTAACCCTTTCACCACCATGGTTTGTCCCAAATCCATTGTTTTCTATGGTAAAGTTGGACCTGTATACAGGGAACTGGGGGTGAAAGGGTTAAAGTTAATTTTGGACAGAAATTGCCTACTTGTGGCTCAGCAAGTGTGTAGAATCAACTTGGATCACTTTAACCCTTTCACCACCACGGTTTCACCCAAACTCATTGTTATGAATGGTTAGCATAGACCTGTCTACAGGGAATTGGGGTGAACATGTGTAAGTATATTACCACACCACTTTGTGTACTCACAAACAAGCAAAGCAGTGCCTGACTCCACTGTTTGTGGCCCCGTTGATTTTGTACTTCAACCATGAAATGAAGTATGTCATGAAACCCAGGGCATTCGAAAAAAGAATCTAAGCAGCTTACCAAATGAATCACAGCATTTCATATAGAAACTAGTTTACAAACAACAAGAATCGTTTTAGTCAATGAGAATTTTGGATCATGAGGACAAGAAGTGTATTGTTTCATTGATTTGTGATTGTGATGTTTTTATCTTTTATTTGTCTCTCATCTCTGTTTTAAAATTGCTGTATACAGGCTGTATGTAATCATGAATTGATTGATTAATGATATATAAATATGGTGTACATGGACGAATGTATAGTCTATGATGTATGTTACGCCATACATTCCAGTCATACTATTTGATGTTAGTATACGGTTTTTCATCAATCTCACAATGAACTTTTTCTGAAATTAGATTTTTTGTTTTCAACTTCACAGGCAGCAAAATAAAATGTCCATCATTATGCAACTTATTCTGTGTCTTTTAATTTTTCAGTGGGGTAGTGTTTGACTTTTGCCAAGCCATGGTATTGGCAGGGTCAATCCATGAGATTCTGATTCTCCAAGTCAAATTTTTTGTGTGTACTTAACTACTTTTTCGTTCCTGCCAAAAAAAGACATTGTTGCATTAGTCTAGATTTGTACAGGCACGTTAATATGAGGCAATTGTTTTTCAAACCTCAGTTTCTTACAGTGTTACTTGTAATCACCGATGAGCCGTGGATGTACAATAATAAACATGCATGGTTGAGCTATACTGGATTGCCTTCAGTTTTGTCCACTTATCTAGAAATGCCCTGCGTAAATCACTGGTATCAACGAGTTTGTTCATGTCGTCTTGATTTTCAAATGCCGGGTCGTCATGCACTGCGAGGCAAAACCATTAACACTACCGGTTCCATCCCTCTTACAAGCCACATTATTGGCAGAGTTGATCCATGAGATTTCTGATTCTTCAAGTCAATTGTTTTGTGTGTACTTAACTACTTTTTAGCTCATACTTACACATGTGAGCCAATGTTAATGTCTGTGTGTGCCTGTCTGTCTGTCCGGATGTCTGTTTATGGGCACAGGTATATTAGATCAGATTCAAATCTGGTACATAGATTCTCTTTTTGAATGGCAAGAAGTCATTAGTTTTGGTGTGCATAATAATGATTTGCATAATTATTTGTTTAGAAATCAGATTTTCTCAGAATGACATATTGGACAGTTGATTCTGTTTGTAACAATGTTCTTCAATGCTGTAAAAATCCTCACAGTTTGCCTATCTGTTCACACTCAACCACAAAACTTTCCTTCAGGTCCTCTTCATTGCGTAAAAGTAATTGAATTAAGGTAATTTGCACCTCGAAAGTGAAGGACTAACTTTTGCTCAAACATTCCTCAAGGAATATTTCAGCCTCTCTCTTTCAAAATCAATAATAATAATCGGGGTCAGCATGCAATTATCGTTCTACTAGAGAAACAAATTACCCAAGATTTACTTATATTTGAAATTCAAAATGGCCGCCAACCCTGTGTTAACTCCATGGAGAAAAATATTTTCGATTTTCGAAAAACTAAGTCTGAAAAGTTTTCTTACACCAAGAGCTTTAAAAAGAACCCCCATAAGTGGTAGATCAGAAAAGACTGTAAAAGTTTAAGAGTCTGAATATCTGTCCCCGAGGCGCGTTCTACCTTTAGGGGGCATGCTATCCTCTAAAGTATCCTTGAATTAAAGTTGTTAACAGAGATCAAAAAGTGGTGTCTTTTCACAAATCCTACTTAACATTACATGATCTTGGACTTAAATGAGATAGGAAGTATACAAGTCAATGCTAGCGAAGCTAAGTATATCGCTACCGGTAATTAGAGTAGAGAACTGCAGTTGGGTTATAAGTTTGAATCACCCCACAGTGTGGTAACGTGTCTATTTCACCATAGCATATTCATCCAGTATGTCTTAAGTTTAAGCAGAAGTACCATGTTCCCTTTTTTTGTGTAAAAAAAAATCCACATTTCATATCAAATTCTGGCAATATCATGCAATGGAACTTTTCATCGGTGATTATGCTTTCAACAACGTCTTGATAACAGGTTTACTTCATGAAATTACCAAGTCGTTATTTCTCAAAATTTGCATGCACACTTTCTTAAGCAAGAATTCCAGTTACCAGGCTCGGGGATCACCATTTAAATCTTGTTGATAATGTCGTATTTCACAGTGGATTTGTGAACTGCCTGAAGTAATATTATACCTGTGTGAAGTACTGTCACGTAATTCTCCGTCATGATTAGTCATGAGATCATGTGTATCTGTCTATCTGCCAAAAGTAAGAAATCACTCGGCAGCTTCACAATTAGTGTTTAATTTTGTAGAACGCGCCACCTCCAGTCTCTTTAGACCCATTGAACATCGGCATACTAGCCTTGCCTGTTCTGACATGCTGCCGAATTCTCGATAACACCACCATAAATCTATTGACGTCACTGGTGGCAGCGGTGGGATACCTGCAGAGTACATTCGCACTGTGGAAAACGTGAAATACAAGAGAACCAATAAAGCATAATGATAATATGAATATCTTAAAGAGCAAAATTTGAAATGCAACACTTCACCTTGCCAGAAAATTATCTCAACTTCAGAACATTTTTCAAAGGCGGAGAACAGTAGCAGCATTGGGTTCTTTGGCAATTTATCAACCAGAAATTTGTTCTTCAAGAATCACAGGCTTGCTTTAAAATGTGATTCACAAGTTGAGCGGTATGACTGCTTTGAACTATGTAATGGTGTGCTGGTTCCCGAGGATGTTATTAATTGCTTTTGGTTGAAGTATGACAAAACTACTTATAAATATATTAAGTATTCATAAGAACTCCAGACTCTGTTAAAATTGACAAGCGTAGGACTTGATTTGTTTTAATACAAACCATTGATGTCGCTACCATTGCCATCGGGGAAGGAGTTCAGAGTTGCTTTGAGCCTAATCATCTCCGAGTCATGAAAGTACAGGTACGATTTATCCGTTTTCAGTCCTTGACTCTCGTTCCCCTAAGCGGCTGTCAAGAATATTTTTGGATTGTAGTTGAATACATGGATTTAAACGGATAAAACCAACACAGACTTTCAGATTGATCTTTGTCCAAATCATGATAAAGCCGAAGTTCAAAAGTAGTACAATCGACAGAACAGAAAACAAAATTTATTGTCGCATTAGTCTAGATGTGTACAGGCATGTTAATCTGATGCAATTATTATTCAAACCTCAGTTTCTTACAGTGTCACTTGTAATCACCATTGAGCCATGGATGTACAATAATAAACATGCATGGTTGAGCTATACTGGATTGCCTTCAGTTTTGTCCACTTATCTAGAAATGCCCTGCATAAATCACTGGTATCAACGAGTTTGTTCATGTCGTCTTGATTTTCAAATGCCTGGTCGTCATGCACTGCGAGGCAAAACCGTTAACACTACCATCCCTCTTAGGCCAAATAAATAAATAAATTGTGCTGTTCTGATAACATCGTTTACAAAAATAGGGTAGGCAAGTCGGCAGGAATTTTTTTTCCAAAATATTTTTATTTTTAAATATGCATTTTTCAGGGGTTCAGGGGTTCATTTCCTGAAAAATGTGGCATACATATAAAAGGAATAAAAAACTTAAACGACATCCTCGATCAAGCAAAAATCAAATGCCAAGTAACGTACGCGTGATTTGACGGGTATTTTTCTTTCTTTCTTTTTTTTTTACTTCCGTGTTTACGTAGGTTTAAAAAGTTTAAGTCGGCAGGTAAGAAATAGGGTAGGTCTGGTTATCGGAACAGCATAACTTTTTTTTGTTCGGCCTTACAGTGCATGTCAATTTTTATCACCAAAGACCGTCCACACTTTAACAGATGGTTTGTCGTGGTTTTCCGTAACGGCGGACATGGCAGAAGGGTAAGAACTATGACGTGGGAGGAGCCATAATTAATTTTCAAATATGACTACTCCGTCAGACGAAAAAATAGCTTTAAAATCTGCACGTTCACTAGAGATAACTCAACTTGAAGAGCTGTCTAACTTTGGAACTTATCCCGTGTTTTCAAACCTCGGCTTGTTTCAGAAGATAGTTGACAGGTAAGAATCATTTGTTGATGAATTTATTAACTGTTTAACTTTTAGTTTACTGTAGCTCATTTAAAATAGACATTGATATTTGTTGGCAAAGAAGTTCAGAGGACCGTCTCACAAACCTTCCATGATTTGTCACAATTTTGGCTGTTTTGTATTTGTATCGTGAACAACGAACATGTCGAAAGTATAGAAAATAAGTAATTCGCCTTTTCTGTCAGATGCACAGTAAATGTCCTCTATGTGTCACCCAAATCAATGCATACAGAACTCGAGTCCAAGACTGTCTAACGTGTCGCGCATACATCCGAGCACGTACGTGGTCCGAGTTCGTTCACCTCACAAGGGGATAACGTATTGATATAATATGAATCATTAAGAGAGACACTTCTTTCTGTTTCGAACTTTTCAATCCTAGCAAACAGCATTATTAGATGTAAAACCAATTTTGTACACTCATGCAGGGAATTCATTGATTACAAACATTGAAGGTTGAGGCAAGGGCCGCTACCAAAGGACGATGTTAGCATGGGGAACACTGTCTCTTCATCCCAACGACTTTCGAAAGCTAAGAGTTGGCAGAGAAACGTAAATACGTCACTTATTTAAAATAACTTTGCTGTTGTTTCCGTCGAAAGAACAGTGAAACATATGCTCAATTTCATCATCAATTTCATATTCAACAGTTGAGACCACTCGCAGGCGACATTTTCCGACCGTTATTGTCTTGCAAATTCCTCACACGTTTCGTGCTCTAAACTATTGGAGTACTCACCAAAATTGGCTCTTATGATCCCACTATTTCAAAACGCCACGCCATTTGTGTTGATTACAGCTGGCTTTCAATCTGGCTTACGTGGTGAACTTTCACATTTCTGGTACTTCTATCAATAGCTGTCGCAATATGGGGGGAAACTTTGTAAAATTTACATAATTCGTCGTAGTTGAATTCCAAATGTTTGACTGAAAATTTGAGAATTACGAACCTTATTCTTGTTCATTTTTATTTGTAACGGCAACTCGAAGTATAACCTGCTCTTTCTGTTTTTGTGAAACTCTGCTAAGTCTGGAACTCAAAATTAATATGTATTAGATACCATCCGTGCCGTGACTATTTTGCATAGGAGGAGTGAATCCGATTTTATGGTGTGCGTCATACATTTACTATGCAAATATTTATAAATATCTGTTTTGTTGTGACAAAGGTTCACGCAGTTTTGAAAATATAGGGAGTATTCAGTGGTCGGTCATGTGGCCTTAATTGACCTATGAAAGCGTTTGTCACACCCGCTCATGTAATCGGGTGTTGCTCATTCACCTAGTACGAGGCAATTTTCGTAGTCGATTTCAGTAAAAAAATCGCTGTAAAGCCATATTAGCCGCCGTGTCTCTTGTTTCAATCATTCATTCCATGTCAAGAAGGAGACTTGAGGTCTTCGCAAAGCCGTGCAAAATATCGCTCACTTGGTCGCCACGCGTAACCAGTCCTCTTAAAGGGACAAAGTCGGCCATTTTTCATGAATTTTGTTTGATGCGAGATACTATTTATATCGTTTGACATGTTGAAAGATACTGATTGAATGGGTGATCATGCATATATTCAACCCCGGTTTTAGACACGATAAACGAAACCATCTTGAAAATGAATTAATGGTCATGACCATTAATTCATTTTCACCATGGTTTCATGTATCACGTCTCAAACCTTGGTCGAATACACACATGGTCACCCATTCATTCAGTTTCTTTCGACATGTCAAACAATATAAATAGTATCTCGCATCAAACAAAATTCATGAAAAATGGCTGACTTTGTCCCTTTAATTTATTAAATATTGATGATGGACACAGCTTTCAACTGCTACCCGAAGTTCGACACACTATTTTCTAAAGTTGGTAAACTCAATGATACATACGCTTTTTCCTCAAAATATAGGAGCATTTTCAGCTGATATCTGGTTAATGGTGCTTTGGCACATTCATAGTCAGTACTTTATATTACAATATGATTTGTGGATGCACATCCCCATGGCACGTTTCGACATGCTTCTTCTCTGTCGATACGGTCTTTGTATGCAAATGATGGGTACATACATGATGCCAACGCGCATCCTCAAAGTGTTGTGTAATGTTAGAAAATCCCTCAACGCTTTTGTACACTGCGTTGTGTCATGTGATTATGTAGAAATTGTCAATTACGTTCTTTGGCCTGTTTATCGACAATTTCCAGTAAACACACTCACCATCGATAACAATGGGTTTAGGCCAAACCAGGGTAGTGAAAGGGTTTAAGTGAATATAATGAATGTAAGAAGGTAAACAAGAATTGTGATTAATGAGACAAGGCTTATGTGAGGAGAATAGACCGTGCCAGGACTGAAGATATAATTCGGGTTAAGTTCCCGGTTTTTCTCAAACTCAGTTATACATGTGTGTTTGTCATCAAAAACACGTGCACTTCGGTGCCATATGTGATGATGATAACTGGAGTAGAGAGGATATCAGATAACGCACGCTAAAAATGACCGAGGAAATGAACTTCTGTCCTGACGTCAGCCTGGCAATATTAGAGGCAGAATGGGCCTCGATCGGAGACACATATTAGGACTCAGATCTACTCTGATCTACCTTTTGTCGACGCTCATTTGAAACTCTTGAATTAAATAAATTTTTCATCATTTTATCGTTGTGAAAATCGCAAGTTAATTTTGCCCCATAGAATCAATACAGGGATGGCGGCCATTTTGAATTTTAATCTAGGTGCAGTCTTTTGTACTTTGTTTCTCTAGTACCGACATTTGCACCGTGACCCCCCTACTTTGAAAGAGAATGGTTTTGAGTTTCCCAAAGAAAAGTTTTAGAATGAAAAAGATTGATACTCTCAGTTTTCGAGGCGATTGCTACCGCATGACAAATTTGATTTACACTTTAAAACGCACCGTTTGGACTGAACGTTTGGTTGCAGTAACTGCTGGTATTACCCCGAATACAAAGATTTGGCAGTGCCTGTGAAGCGATCGGACATTGTCACGGGCTTCAAAAATGTATATTTTTGCTTTCTGTCAATTGCACCTTTTAACCCTTCGAGCGCCAAAGTCAGTTTTTTCAGTTTTTGCCAAAATTTTGATATAAAACTTCAGGCGATGAAATTTGATGTCCATTTGGTCCAAAATTATCAAAAAGATTGCGAAAAAGTTTATGGAAATTGGTAAAATGTTGTACTAAAACTTTGGTGGGAAAAATTACAGCACTCAAAGGAATAATTATTGTTTTACCCGTTTTTTCCACATATTTATAATGCTTTCGCCACTGTTCTTTGCCCTCATAATTTGTACTGACACTCACGAAAAGGACCTTAGTATTGATACAACTGGAAATCCTCAAGATTGCTGTCTAACTGAGAAATGAGGCATTGTTTGTTGTCCGGCGATTTTCCATCGTCAACAGCGCTATTGACCTCGCATGACCTTTCTTGAAGTGGTGAGTCATTTATTCGATCAGAATAAGCGGTACTATCAATCGATTATTAGCGAATTAGTGGATGACAACCTGCACCGCTATTGTTCGAATGGAAAACAGCTCTCGGAAGACTTGTTTTTTTTTTTTCATAAAACTGACTTTTTCTGTGCCAGACCTGTCTATGAAACAGTGATATATTACGCAGGACACAACAGTCACCCCCACTGCAGAAAACTCCCTTTACATTCTGGTCCGGAGAGAAAGAATGATCCAATGTCCTAGCTTCCCAATCATGTTGGCACGTGCTCTCCTTCGATCGACGTTTAAAGGTATACTACCACCTGTTCCAATTGCTGAAAACTTCATTTACTCTCAGAGTTTCAAATGAGAGTACATTGCGTAAACGAGTATAGTATTGCAAAAGCTTTACAGTCTAAATATCCGTCCCCTATGCCCATTCTATCTTAAAGGTATACTGTCACCTGTTCCAATTTTGCCACAGTTACCATGGAAAGAGAAAATCTAACCAATCACAGATTTTAAGCGGGTGGCCGCTTTTTAAAAACAGCCCCCTCACATGGCATTTTGAATACCTAGGAACTCCCCTTTGACCATATATGGGCATATTTAGATTACAGGTGATTGTATACCTTTAATGTAGACTGCGCCGTGGACTGGCCATTCGGTGTCTTATATCATTATAAAATGTTGCTGGTCTATTGACTTTGTGGTCTATTTTCAATGTTTTCGGTGTTGTCCCGTTTCTGTGAAGATTGAAAAGTTTAAAGTTTCCCCATGAATATAACATAGGGAAAGCAAATCTTTAATTTGACATATGGTAATTGCTTGGTCATTTATTTACTTCCCCAGTACAAATATTTGCACGGTGAACCCTGACTTTAGGAGTTTACTTTATGAAAGTTCTAACAATTACTTGAAACTTACGGTTTCCACGCGTGCGCAACAATTAACACGATTGGAGCTAATTTTGGAGAATTGGATCTTAATATCGTTCAAAATTCTCAAAAGTGTTAGGTTCCCTATAGCTCAATGTTGCAATATAATTATTAAGTACTCATAAATAACAAGTTCATAACTTAAAAAGGAAAGAAGATATGGTTATATTTGCAGATTAAAACAACATTACTTCACTATCAAATTATCCTAAATTGGTTCCAATCTTGTTAATTCTAACAATCGCTTGAAACTTAGGGTTTCTTGGCGTGCACTATAATCCCGACAATCGCATGAAACTTACGGTTTCCAGGTGTGCACCATTTAACGTGCGTATAATGAACCATCCTCCCACCTTGTCAAATCGTTAGTCCATTACAGTTGCCAGATAATGATATTTCAGAAAGTATTTGAGTAGTTTTTGGTTTTTGTTTTTCTTGAAACAAATTGACATTACAACAAAACATTCTTCTTATGGGAGTAATACAGATCGTATAGCTTACTGACCCCGCACGCCGTATGGTAAGGATAATTTTGAAGCCGCTTTAATTACAACTATTGCTGTTTTCCAGTGTATTTGTTTCTGTTGAGAAACACATACAGCTGTGAACTCAACAGATCATGTCGAAACGCTCAACCAACACAGACTTCTCACAGTTACATAACGAAGCAAGGGGCATAATTAGCTAACTACAGTCTACATTCAAGGCTAATTTTGATGTTCAGGATACTTTGAGGAGAAGAAGAAAAAAAATAATTACTGTAGTTGCTTTTTACATAAAAATAATAATAATATTAAAAGTTACATCAAGGCAATAATTTCCCCGTTTAAACATACACAAGATGTCCACATCTACTCACTAGGACCCTATATAAAATGCAATAAGCTGAGTCTACAGAAAATATTATCTGCTCCAGCTCTGCTTAGATCAAAATGTCGACAAACTTGCTGATTAATGAGCGTTTACTGTACAAATCGTTTACATTAAAATCATTTGTATTAATTCATTTGCTTATTTTAGGATTGTATTCATTTATTACATTTTATAGACTAGGTGTTCCTGATAGTCGCCGCTTATTCAATCCAAAACTGGTTTCGACATCAAGTCCGTGCAACGACATTTGAACCACAAATTTTAAATTACTGTTAGCCTCGTAAACTATGAGTAAACATACGTTGGGGCAGCGGCGGGGAAGCCCCTGTCGGTTGTGAGATCTTCCCCAAGTGTCTTAGCAAACGATCTACGATATGATCTTAAGAGATACTTCCAGGAATCGCTTGGGGTCAAATACAAAGATGCGTGTTTCCGTGAACCCGACCTCCCCTATACATAACGGCTTTAGATCCTAAACGTTTTTGGCGTTTTCAAAGGTTATGCATGGCATTGCCGAATTTGCTTTTTTTTATTGGTAGCACCCTGTTCAAAATAAATTTACTCTCAATCTACTCTATTTCATCATCATGGGGGGCATGTTGACAAAACACAAGTATGCTTTCTATACCTGAATTCGTTTCGGACAAAAGAAATCGATCAAATTTTGTTGCTGTCATAACATGGAATACGCTAATATTTTGAAGACTCGCAGTACAATGACCGATACTGAATTTAAAAAAAATGCGTCACATTGTTCAACCGGGCATGGTTATTGTTGCTATGCAAATGCCGCGATAACAACAAATTGCACAAGTGCTCAGCTACTCATGAACAATTTGGTATTTCAAAACTCGCCAGAAAATTATTGATTTATTGTTGTTTTGACACATAAAATACAAAGGCCAGCTGTTAACACACACAAAGCTGCGCCTTCAAGCAAACCAAAGCACGAAATTCGATCAGAATTTTTTTCAATGAGTAATGACATGCATGTAATGAAGTGCTGTTGCATACCATTGGCAAATAAAGACGCAATGTTTTTATAGTGTATTTGCAACATACGGCTTGTTAATCTTGCACTTCTGTCAATTTTCAGGGATTGGCCCACAGATCTTTGGAGGGCGGTCAAATTAGAAAATACAGTGAACTTCGTCTGCCAGTCTGAGTACAGACTGCCGAATGTTAATTCTTGCAAAGAAAATATTTCTGTGCCCGTGTAAGCATGTGAGCATGTGAAATTTGTGAGGATATGCTTGGTCTTCGACAAATGTGGACTCTAAAAATTTTACAATTCTTTTCTGATATACCACTTATGGGAGTTCATGTTAAAGCTCTTGTTTTGAGAAAAGTTTTCACCGGCTTAGTTTTTCGAAATTCAAAAATTTTGTTTTTCTAGAATCTCCATAGCGTTAACACAGGGATGGCAGCCATTTTGAATTTCAAATACCGGTAAATCTTGAGTTATTTGTTTCCTTAGTACCAAAATTTGCACGGTGACCCCCGATTTTTATTCGTGATTCTGGAAGAGAATGGTTGAAAGATTCTTAAAGGAAAGTTTGAGCGAAAGTTAAAGTCTTTCACTTTCGAGGCGCGAACTACCTTAATTTACAACTGTCGTATCTTTGAATGACAAACAATTCACACATACCGATCCTCACAACCCCCTTCGAAGACGAAGGCCTAAATGGTCCGACCCTTATGAGAATGCCTCACCTGTGAACCCTCGGTCAATGTACTCGACGGGCATCCGTTATATTTACTCACAATCTCGTGGTTTCCTTTTTGTAGCTTGTAAGCAAATAAGTTCCGCGTGTGTGGTCAAAACAAACGACTGTCGAAGATATTGGTTATGTAGAGTCACGGTGTACCTCGGCCTGACTGTACAACACGAAGCTCTTCTGCAAATTGAAACTAAAATTACTGTGGAATGAATTTCGGTAGAAATGGTAGAGGGTCTAGAGTGAACTTCTAAACCGTGATCACTTAGCGCTGTTACACAATGTTGGTGCTAACGGAGATAAAATAAATCATTAAGTTAAGGTGGAAAGTGAAGGAAATTCCACGCAAGTCTCCTTGAATCGTTTCAAAGGATATCGCATTCTGACGTCTTTAATAAATTTTATCTGATATTTGAGTATCAAAAGAATAATTTTGACAACATTGGTTTAAAATCAACCCTCGAAATTAATTCTGACAGTTCAAGCAAACCGTTCGTCCTCGACTTCTGGTCCGGACTATAATTCAAATGTAAACAATAGCGCATATTGTAGGCTCTGTGTTGGAAAGCTAAATGGTAGGTGTTTCAACTTTCTGCCGAAAGAAGAATAAGTACTTGCAATTTACAAGCAAAACAAAAACAGAGAAAAAACCTCTAGATATATGTAGACTATAGAGCTATTGCTGACAAATGAATTCTGGTCCGGACTAAAATTCTTATGTAAATTATAACAGCGCATGTTACACCTACATACGTTCAGTTCACAAGATAAAATGCGCAATGGTAGAATCACACCCTGTACGTTTAAGAAGTTAAGACACTGACGTAACCTTTTGATTTTGTGAAAGGAAAAATTATAGCCGGAAATCTGTGACATTAAAACGACAAAATAGTTTTTAACGAACGGTCAAAAAACATAACCGACAATTAACGTATTTATTTTAAACTTCATTTCAGGGCAGGCTTCAACCCGCAATATATATTCTCGAGAAATTTCTTGTTGCAGCAATTTTTTTTATTATGGTCATAGCGTTCAATATGAAATACCTGTATATTGTAGGAAATAACCTGACAACATCATTGTTTGGGAATTAAAAAATTGCTGGATGAAAGATTAAGTTGGTCGGTCAACCGTAAACAACATGTGACATGAAGATACAAACCGGTCTTTGAAAATTGCTCTTTCTGTGTACAGTTGGCCATGCACTGAAGTGCAGAAATGTATACTATAGAAACAGAAAGTCAGACAGACGTGGCAAGGCATGCGCAGATACTACACAAACGGAAGCCGCATGCAGTTGTCTTTTAAAACCGCTCACAATGATGGAATTGTGTTAGAATCACCAAAACAACATCATCTGAAAAACAGACTTCCTACAGTTTGACATTTCTAAGCTCGCGAAAAGTTTAAAATCCCAGTCCATTTTTAATTTCGCTCTTGCAACGTCGATTATATGCCAGCGAGTTTGCTCTGTCAACAGTTCGAACAACGGATCATTTATGGCACGGCGCGATTCTTGTTTCGGCAGCCTTGTTGTTGGAGAAAGACTATCCGTTCCTTGATAAATGACGTAATTGAACGATAGGTGTGTCAATAAAATGGTGATATTTCTTCATGTTAATCCTGTCAACCGCCTACAAAGTGCTTACCTTCCTGGGCCACGTGCAAAATTTGAGATCCGGTTAACTGTAAGAGAGAGAGAATGATGGGATCATTGACCCTAGGGCCCTGGGGTCCTATGATAGAATGTAAAAGTGATTTAGATTGCAAAACAAAACCACGCTGCCTGTTTTTCTAAATTTATGGAGAAGGCGTCGTGACTTTTCATCCTCGTATCTTGTTCTGCTGTCACTTAACAGAATAATGACCAACATGCTTCTCAAACATTTTGGTTAGTGTTTCGGTGCAGCCGTCCCTAATCGATGGTTCTAAAATGGAAACTAGAAACTTTCGACTTAAAATCAACTGTGAGAATGGACAATTAGTCAAGGAATTGCGAATCACAAACAGACCGTAGGCAAAGACGACAGACAGCGGTAATAACGTTCTAGCAGTGTGTCGAAACACTCGGCTGAACTTATCGACGACCATTATACATATTATAAGTGTGATTTACATTGATGTTACTGACAACACTTGAATTTCACCCAGTGACTGTCAAAGTCCACATCCGAACAATATCTGCGTATGAACAGTATTTGAGGTTGAAAAACCGGGAAATGCGAGACTAGATACTTGATTCGCTTTGAGCACGGAGCCACATCCAAATCAACATTGTCAAAGAGCCAATACATCCATGACGTTGCCAAATTCCGTCTCTTTTGTGGACTTCGTTCAAAACATTACAATAACTCACATGTTTTCCATTCATTCAAGACGAAACGATATCCGGTATTTTGATGAAGATTATCCTGAGTTCCGGGTCAATTATTACCAGATATTTTTAGCTATTTGTCTGATTTGCATATGTACGAGAAACATTAGTATAACGTTGGCAGAATTTTGAAAGATTGAACGAAAACGAAATTCTCGAAGGCAAAGGCGGAAACTTAAATTTGCTATTCTTTTCATCCCAACTTCAGAAAGACAGGTTCTTCGTCTGAACGGGAAGTTTTTTTTTTTCTTGTGTTGTTGTTGTTTTTGTTGTTGTTTCAGGCGAGATTATCACGTCTTGCGCCATTCTAGACTATTGTGCTACAGTTTGTCCGTATGAAATAATTTTGATAGATGAAAATTATTCTGGTTTTAGGACCATATTTCCTCTTCTACAATTTTCTTTGTTCGATATCGTGGGTTTTTGTGTGTTAGTTGTCGACGCCGACAGCCGAGATGAAGCCGCGACGGATTGTTTGGCCTCAGAGATAAACATGTGACGTCATGATGTAGGTTATAGGGGTGACATTTAGGATCGTCCTCGTCCAAGGACATATTTTACCGCATTTTTTCACCTTGAAGGCGAATACTTATTTCACTTTATACTTCAGTGATTTTACTTGAGTCTGAAACACGAGTCATATATTTCTTTATATTCTCCTTGCCCCAGCTAATTGCGTTTAGCAAACGTATAAATGACTTTCTCACGTGAAGCAAATATAAACTATTCAGAATATAACGTTTTATTTCTTGAGCGGCGAGTATAAAATGTCATTTTGTTCTAAATTAGAACACAAAATCCACAAAGGTGTTGTGGCGTGATATAACGCTTTGTCAGATACCCGAACTTGTGGCACTTGTATTCACACAGGGAATCATGTGACTTCGGCACGGGTGGCCTTTCCTTTCCACAAACCTAAAACTATTTGAAATCTGTAATAGAGCAATATTCAGAATGGTCACGTCGTTTGCATTTACTTTTGCGAGTCACAGTGTGTGACACAATGCTCACACATGATACCAGGCCTTACCAGGCAGCAGTGAAAACTGCGTAACATAACAGTACTTGAATTGGCAGCTGGTTTATTTCCTGGTGCTACCGAACCACCGAACTGAGGCACCAACTCACCGGGGATACAGGCCACACCCAACCGTCGAGGATATAGACCACACCGAACTGTTGGGGTCATGACATCTCAAAGCGTGTTAAGACTCAGTAAATTCTGAATGTTGTCCTCGTGACTTACGGTCCCTCACGTGGCTCACATTTTCACACACACGTAAACAATTTTGTACTTACTTTCTGTTCCGTTTCTGAAA
Organism: Ptychodera flava; assembly: GCA_001465055.1. Lineage (NCBI taxonomy): Eukaryota > Metazoa > Hemichordata > Enteropneusta > Ptychoderidae > Ptychodera > Ptychodera flava. The sequence continues at coordinate 245,298 of LD370067.1, forward strand.
TACGGTGATCTTTTTCTACGTCAAAAATCTATTACATCCAATGTTCACCTTCATAACAAATAATGGACATTTGCAATGTCTGATGTTATCGTTGACAACTGCTATAGAATTCATTTGCAAACCATTGAACGGAAAATTGTATACATGCATCCTGCATTGGCAGAGCCTCTACACTATCTTTTTTTTCAACGTAGTGCGGGATAAGAAATAGAACATGTACTTTTTGAGTCTTAAATGTAAGAAAATATCACCAAAAGCTGAGTTATTATCCCTTTAAGGTAGAATGCACCTCGGGGACAGATATTCGAACTGTCGAATTTATAATATTTTTTGGGTTTACCATTTTTGGGGCTTATTTTGAAGCTAGTAAAGTTTTCGATGTCTAATTTTTATGAAAATTTGAAATTTAATTTTCCCGTTCACAAATGGAAGCCATTTTGAATTTCAAATGCTGGATGGTCTCTAGTTTCTTAAGTATACCACGTGTCAATTTACTTGGTGAAGTCCCAGGCTGAATTTTATTCTTGCTTCTAAATAAGAACACTTTCCCGCAAAACTCTAAGTCTCTCTGCCTGCTAATGACACAACAACACGGTTATTAACTGGTTGGAAATTTATTTATTTATTTATTTATTTATTTATTTATTTATTTATTTATTCACAATGAAGTGAGTCACTTGGTGCATCCTCCAGTAAACAGCTTCAAAATACCTTGTGCAGAGTTCCTCGCTGCTCCACTGTATGATTTGTTCCTCCTGGTAAACTATACAAAACCACCGAACACTACTCCATGCCTGCTCGGTAGACCTATAGGCCCCAAGTTACCCGCTGAGCAGAAAAAATAAAACTAAGCACTGTACTTCATTTTTATCTTAAGTTCATGTTACTAAAAAAATGTTACCAATAAAACAATTTTAAATACAAAAAAAAAACTCTACCCGCTTGTACAAGATGATGGAAACGCCCGTCCGGCTCACTGGCGAAAACTTTAGGAAAAAACCCTGATAGGGACAACAATAAAGGCCATATTTATAACGTCGCCCGTGTGTGTGTGTGTATATATATATATAATATATATATATATATATATATATATATATATATATATATATATATTTTATATATATATATATTTATATATATATATGTGTGTGTGTGTGTGTGTATGTATATATGTGTGTATGTTTCCCCTCGTGTTGACGTATGCCATGAGGTCAAAGGTCAAATAGAATCCACCTAAAGTCATTGTATTCCGCGACAAGTTATTGGACTTTACGTCTTCTGATACCGGAACTTACTGTACGACGAAATTTCATAGGTTACAGGTGCAGGTGTTTAATTATATCTGTAATATTTCTGTCAGCTCCTGCTATTTTCCGTCCATCTTCATAGCTGCAAATATTGTAGCAATTGTAGGTGTGGGTCCAGGAATGGCGTCACAAATAATCTCCCGATCTCCCTTCTGCCACTTTTCAACAGCCTTGTTTTTGACGATTTAGTCCACAAATTCATATATAATCATGTAAAGTCTTCCATTCATGATTCTCTCGCGGAGATCATAAGCAACTGGTCTTCAATCTCCGTACACAGATTATAGGGCGGCGTGGATAATCACAAGCTAGCTAGGGAGTCTCAGCAGTCGCCACTACCATGCTGGCTCTGGTGGGGGAGCGGTCAACGACTCGGAGACCCTCTAGCTTGAATTAGAATCATCAACGCCGCGCGTCACGAGTCAATCTCTGTATGGAGATTGACTAATCTTGTCTCCTACTCCAATTTCCGTACAGAGATTGTTTCTTCAGGTGCCCAAGTTGACAGCATTTACACAGATTTCCCTTAAGCTTTTGATTCGGTTTACCATAAACTTCTTCACAATTTTATGGTATACATGACAACCTACTCTCATGGTTTCACTCATACCTTGAGGGTAGAAGACGGAGGGTTGTCGTCGGAGGATACGAGTCTTATGATGTGTGTGTCCTCTTTGGTGTTCAACAGGATCCATTATTAGGTCCATCAATCATGCCACCATGTTCCTCTTTGCCAATGACTCGGATCTGTCGGGTTAGCAACACTGAATCAGATTGCAGGTTACTGCAATCAGATATTTCTCCAGTTGGTGGATGGTGCAAAACTTGGAAAATCGATTTGAAACTCAAAAAAGTGCATAATGTCTTCTCCTTTTCGAATAAGCTTCAAGAGCAATTAATCACACGAGTGGATGTCATTAAGGATCTTCGTGTTTATTTCTCTAACAATGTAAGTTTTGTCCACCAGAACAACCAGATCATTAAAAGAAGAAGTGGTTGGTTTCATTAAGGGGACATCTTCTGATTTTACTACAGCTGCAATAAGCTGTCAGGAGTGTCCCGGAGTATAGTTAAGTAGAGTGGTCTCCACACCACAAATCTTACAAAGACAAAATTATACGGGTTCAAAGGGAATTATGGAAATTTCTTTGTTTTAAGGAGGGACTGGGGTATAATGTTGTTAATTATTTTCATTGATGTTCTTATTTCAATCATTTGCCGATCTACAAACGTTGTCAAATTTTAGATCATTGGTTTGTTCCCATGTGTGTCAAAGTTTTGGCCGATTGTCCAGATATTACCAGCCAGCTTCATTTTTATGTCCCTCCGAGCCGTCTAAGGTCGTCGGACTTATTCAAAATACCCAATGTAAGTGTAAATCTCGTTTTTATGTCAGGCAATGAACCTTTCAAATATTGTCTATCGCTTTGACTTGGATATGTTTCCTAGTTTATGTGTCTTTAAAAGCAAAGTGTGCCTACAGCTCTTCTATCTCTGGCCTTCAAGCCTATCAGTATTGACTGCATTTGATGTTTGTCGGTTTGTTTTTTGATTTGCTGCGTGTTTTTCTTTGCTTTTTTTTAGCACCAGTCATTTGTTTTAGGTACATTTTTATTGCCTTCAAGCCTATCAGTATTGACTGCATTTGATGTTTGTCGGTTTGTTTTTTGATTTGCTGCGTGTTTTTCTTTGTTTTTTTAGCACCAGTCATTTGTTTTAGGTACATTTTTATTGACTACATCAGGACACTGAAGTATAATATTGATACTTATTTTCATTTGTGTTCTTATTTCAATCTTTTGCCAATCTACAGACGTCTTCAAATTTTAGATCTTTGCTTTGTTCACATGTGTCTCAATTCTTCGGCCGATAGTCCAGTTATTACCAGCAACCTTCATTTTACGCGTCTCGGGTCTTCTGAATCACTTAGAATACCAAACCACCGTGTAAATCTCACAAAGTATTCCTTTTTTGTCGACGTGGGGCGATAAAACTTTAGTAGTGTTTTGATGTTGATCTGTTTTCTAGTTTTTGTGCTTTTAGAACTGAAGAAGTATCATTTATTCTGCTGTTATTTTATCTCTTGCCGACAAGCCTTTCATTGTTGAATGTATTTGATGTTTCTTTGTTAGTTTTTTATGCTGCGTGTTCCAGTCTCGTCTTTGCTTTGTTCTGTATATTTTTTATTGACTGCGTAAGGTCACTGGGCTTCACGTATAAATAAATAAAAAATAAGTAAAGTGAAGGACTTCAACTTCGGCTCAAACTCTCCTGAATGAAACTTTCAACCATTCTCTTACCAAAACAACAATAAAAACAGGGGGTCACAAAACAAATTACCCAATATTTTGCGATATTTTAAATTCGAAATAGCCGCCATCCTTGTGTTAACTCTATGGAGGGAAAGTTAATTTTTGGTTTTCGGAAAGCTAAGACGGTGAAAGTTTTCGTTTCTCCAAGGACTTTATAATGAGCTCGGTGGTGGATCACTAAAGCCTTGTAGAAATTTGTGAGTCCGACTATCTGTCCCCGAGGTGCGTTCTACCTTAAACACTGCCGCAGACGAGAGAAATTAGCAGAGCAAAATTTCATTCGAGGCTGTTTGACCAGCTAGTTTACTCTCGTGTGCGGGCGATTTTTCGTGAGTTTTTGTCCTCGCGAACAGTTCAGCAAGATATCCAAGTGTTTGATATTTTTTGCTTCGCAAGGCAAATTTCTCACCGTGTGCGCCGGACAAAGTGATTTTCCTCATCGTCTTTTTTTTTACTGAAGCGAGCGAAGGCCGCTGCACTCGTTAGAAAGATGGGCGGTCATTTTGGACTGTCATATATCTCCAAGCGCAATCTCCTAGTACTGCTCGCGAGGACAAAAAACTCACAAAAAATCGACCGCACACGAGAGTAAACTAAATGAGTTGTTGGATCAGTGCCCAAATTGTATTTGAACGACAATTTTGAAGTGCAATATTTCATCCGTCCGCGGTCCTGGTGGCGTCTCCAACATGAGTTCACCAACCTGTGTGAAATCAACCAACGCCATGGTGTCGAAAGAATTTGAATGACGCATTTTCCTGCTTTCTTGGAAGAAACACTCGAAACCGAAAATTGATTTTTAAACAACGGGATCGGACTTAGCCAGCCGGTATCACGGACTGGGGACAAAGTATAAACCAGCAAAATGTTCTTCCAAAAGAGCGTGAATTGGCATTTTCTGTCGTTTGCCAAACGACAGGCATTGCCCGCCAATGAAATATCCGATTCGCCAAATGCATGTCCAGTTACGCAAAGCTAAATTTCTTCTTATGTAATTGTATAAGCAAATGTTGCAATTTCCCCAAACAAATATTATGCATTCAATTAATTCAATTTCGTTGCATTTTAAAAATAAATTCCACCAGACATATACGTAAGATTGGGAATAGTGCATTACTGAATGGCACTGTCGTTGGATGATCAGATAGCAAGATACACCCATAGCAAGTTAACTATTGATTAAGGTAGAATGCGCCTCGGGGACTGATATTCGGACTCTCAAACTTTTACAATTAGTTTCTGATATACCACTTATTCATTTTAAAGGTCTTAGTGTAAGAAAACTTTTCACCGGCTTAGTTTTCCTACATTCGAAAATTACATTTTTCTTCATAGAGATAACACAGGGATGGAGGCGATTGTGAATTTCAAATATCGGTAAATCTTGGGTTATTTGTTTCCCTAGTACTGAAATTTGTATGGTGACCCCGATTTTTATTCTTAATTTTGAAAGAGAATGGTTGAAAGATTTCTTGAGGAAAGTTTGAGCAAAAGTTTAAGTCTTTCATTTTTGAGGCGCAAACTACCTTAAGCTCAGTCACAAAAGCTGTTTGCATGAAGGCCAAACATGCCAAACCAGCTCTACCAAGGTTTACAAACGAGGGTTTACGATTGGCACTCTATGTTCAAGATAGAGATAACCGTTACCGTGCATAAAAACTGGTCTGCGTACTGTTTTATTCAGACAACTTATTTGTCCCATATACAAGATAATCAAAGGAAAAAACTGATGTCATTGTAACTTCATGAAAACTTGTCTGTAGACTAAATATGAATTTTCACTTGTAGATTTTTCTCCTTTTCACCTAATCTCTTTAGATTTATGAAAATCAGTCAGGCTGATTTCGATTCCCTCAGACACACAGTCTGCGTGGAACACATCAGTTTGTAAAACACTAATAGCAGTGAGCTCATAAAAACGGTGTTGCTTCTCGTGTCTCAATCCTGAACAAAGGGTGCCTATCGTTTACAGCTTTCATTTACAATCCTTGGCAGCATGCATGCATGCCTTGGCAGAGTCGGTTTTGTCTCAGTGCAACCAGAATTTCTGTCTGCATCAAGTAGTCTTAATCAACAGTTAAATGGTCTTGGGTGTATCTTTGGTATTGGTTGTTGTTGGTCATTTTCACGCCAATCACTACGATTAGGTGTACATCATCAGCACAGTTCGACCTAGTACTAGTCCGTATCACAAAAAATTCCCAAACCCGGAAACTGCTGGTCAACGCAAAAAAAAAACAAAAACCAGCCCTAGAGTTGTTGAAAATAACACGGACATGAATACTTTAAGGGAGAGATCTTCCTAAATTTAGGGGTGATAGAAATGAAAGTCCGGGGTGGGAAATTTGTTTACAATCTCCTTGTTCTAGTTAAAGGCGTGTGACTTGAAATTGAAAAAAAAAAACAAG